>WSYH01017676.1:0-11790 GCA_036426205.1 Ascaphus truei
TGTCAGGGTTCTGCTCGCCACAAACCAGGACCGGACCGCGAGGCTGAGGTGGGGTTGTAAAAGCACCGACCTGAGACCGCGCAGGCTGATCCGGATTGCGCAGTTCGTAGTCATATGTCGCAGGATCAGGATTGGAGAAGACAGCGTCGTCGTTGTAGAAGCCAGGGTCAGGACAGGAGACATCAGGATAAACATTGTTCAGGCAAGAGTTCGGCAACAGGTAGTCAGGAGAGCCCCGCTTCAGCTTAGGAGCGCGGGGTTGGCCTCTGCGCGAGCGACGACCATGGCCCATGGTACTGGTCACAGGAGATGGTAGGCAGACCAGAGTAGCACACCGCTTTGCTGCACGGGTGCACCAGTGCTACAGCGCAAGAGTCCTGAGCGGGCTAGGGAATCCTCTGTCTCAGCGCAGGAACCAGGACACGGCCTCTCTAGATTAGGGAAAGAGTAGGCCCCAGGAACCAGGAAGCTGAAGATACACAGGGAAACCTCCGCTTCAGTGCAGGAATCCAGGAGACTGAAGAACGCAGGGACGAAACATCCGCTTCAGCACAGGAGAACAGGAGTGGACCGCTGCGTGAATATAGCAGCCGGTCACAGGAAACAAGGAGCTGAAGTGAACAAGAAGAGTACTCAGCTACAACACAGGAGACTGGAGCAGACCGCTGCGTGAATATAGCAGCCGGCCTTAGGAAACCTGGAGCTGCAGACAACAAGGAGAATACTCCGCTTCAGCATGAGAGACAGGAACAAGCGAGGGCTTGTGGCAGAACAGATAGTGACATCCAGGAAGGACTATGCTCGGCAGGGAGCATTATGGGAAGACAATACTTAAAGGCCAGCGGGCCAATCCCCGGAGGGGGGTGTGAAGGTACTGCTCCAATGAATGAATGCAAGTCTAGGTTGCAGTGATAGGCTGCACAGCTGCAGTAGATACCAGAGGGAGTGTGTATAGCTTTGGTGAGTGAATCCAGGCTGCAGCAAACATCAGGAGAGGTGCTCCAGGACTGCACACGTCTGCAAGGTAAGGCAACCAGTAAACTGCGGAGCGGATTCCTTACATCAAATTTCTTTGGCAACCAGTATCATAGTCGTTTTAATCTCTAAAAAACTTATTTTGCTTAATGCCCACTATTTCAAGTTCCACTAAATCTAATCTTTTTTTAACAATAGGCTCTAGTTCTAGAAGTTCTTTATTTTCCAAGAAAGGATCTAATTTTGATTTAATATCTTCAATTTGATCATCTAACTGAATTAATGATTTCCTACGAAAAAGTTTTTAAAAAAAGTTCAACATTTTATCCGAAATTTACGCAGGGGCATTTGGTGAATTCATTTGTTGAACTAGTAACAAAGGATTTAGAGGAATCTAGCCGAATTTACAAAATACAAAGGTATAATCTAGATATTAAGGAGAAAATGGCCCTACATGAATTAGAAAAGAATAAATCAATAGTTAGAAAATCTGTAGATAAGGGGGGGGGGGGAATAGTGATGATGGACCGGCAATATTATATACAGGAGTCCATGAGGCTGTTTGGGGACACCACACATACCTCCCCCTAAATAAAAATCCGCAAAGTCAATTTGAAACAGAGTTTAGTACCTTGCTCAAGAGTGGCTTAGATGGTGGAGCCATTACACAAGATGAAGCAGATTTTTTACTAATATTCTTCCCACGTACACCGTTATTTTATTTCATTCCGAAAATCCACAAACACCTAACCTGACCACCAGGCAGACCGATCATTTCGGGTCATCATTATCCTCAAATTTGTCACAGTTTATAGACCACGATCTTCAACACTCGGTAACTAAGGTTAGATCATATTTGCATGATACCACCCATGTTTTACAGATTCTTAGAGATCTGGTATGGCAGCCTAACTACATATGGGTCACGGCAGATGTAACGTCACTGTACACCGTGATCGATCATGTGAAAGGCTGCCTAGCTTTATCAGGTAAGTTAGAATCAGATCCCACAATCACTCCAGCATTTAAAAAAAATGTTATTAGAAAGTATTCAATTTATTTGAACTCATAATTATTTTTATTTTAATTTTCAAATTTTTTACAGGTATGCGGTACTGCTATGGGCACCAGGTTTGCCCCGAGCTATGCAAATTTATTTATGGATAGCTTGGAGGAGGACTATATTTGGAACAACTGTCCCCTCGGGGCAAGCCTGGTGCTCTGGCGCCGCTTTATAGATGACGTTATATTCGTCTGGTCAGGGAGCCAGGAACAACTAGATATATTTTTTAAATATCCTAATCAGAACAATGGGTATCTTAAATTTACATTCAATTACAACATAAATCATATTGAATTTTTAGATCTGAGTATTTCTGTTGTAAAGAACTCTATACAAACAAAAACTTTTTTCAAGCCAGTACAGGTAAATAATTACCTGAGGGCTGATAGCCAGCATAATCCCAGCTGGATATGCAATATCCCTAAGGGACAGCTCGTCCGCCTGAAGCGCAATTGCTCCAGTCAAGAGGAATTTGTGGTTCAGGCAGGCGAGCTAAAACAAAAATTCATTGAGAGAAAGTATCCAGAGAGCCTCTTAGAAGAGGCTCTTTTACAAGTAGAGAAGCTGGAGAGAGACACATTTAGAATACAAAAAAGTAATCAACAGTCACATAGGGAGTCCAATTATAGTGTATCTTTCATAACACAATATAATGAAATGGCACTAAAAATACGTCAAATTTTAAATAAACATTGGCCCATATTGCTTTGTGATAACACACTTGAACAGGGCCACCCAGTAAAACCAAACATCATTTTTACCAAGGCATCTAATATAAAATCGAAAATAGCTCCTAGCTGTCCGTTAGAGCACACTGGACCAACAGTAATAAAATCTACACAAGGCTTTTTTTTGTGTACAGCCCGTACGGCCTGTTCATTTAGTACAAGTACAACGTTCTTTAAATCTAATGTGACTTCAAAAGTGTATTCTATCAAATCGCTTATTAATTGCCATTCCCTATTTGTAATTTATTTTTTACAAGTCCCCTGTGGCCTTCAATATGTAGGCAGGACAGGGAGAAGTTATCAAAGGAGAATTTATGAACATATCTATAATATTAAAAAAGGACTATTAACGCATAGTGTTTCCCATCATTTTCACACACATCATAATCAGAACCCAGTAGGGTTGAAATGTCAGGCAATTGAACTGGTGTCGGCAAATTGGAGAGGGGGGGACCGACTCAATCGAGCTAGTCGGCGTGAAGCCTACTGGATCTATGAGTTGAAAACCCTATCTCCAAATGGCCTGAATATTGACTTTGAGTTGGGAGTTTTTTTTAAATAAAATAATATTTATATATTTACAGTGTTATTTAAACTCCCATAATAAGGTTAGAATATGTGTATATACATTTTTAGAGGTACATGAGATTATGTTTAAGATGTGTTTTATCAATAGGTTCATTGAATTTAAGTATTAAAAAGAAGGAATTTTAAACTAAGGATTGTTTATAAACTATACAATTTTTAAAGTATAATGTTTTATGTTATACTGCTGCGGCCGCCTTTATCCTTCTACTTGCCGGGATAAATGCGGGGGTTTTCTCCGTTTCTTCTGGAGTTTCCCGTGCTGTGACCGCATTCATCAGTTAAGCGCTAATGGCGCTTATCATTGAAAGCGCCTGCGGCGCGGGAAACCTGACGGAAAAAAGACGCGTGCCTCCGCGATTTTAAAATTCCTGCGGTGGCGGCCGCAGGAGGATAAAGGCGGCCGCCACTGTATGTTGAGTAATAACTCTTTTATATATGTGCATGTATTATGTATTCCATGTAGTTGTTGTATTTCCATGTTGTAAGGTTCCAGTGTATCAAGTGTTAAAAGCGAGGCTGTCTTTCTAGCACTGGGTTTGATGGACCGGTAGTTGAGCCAATTATTGAGCTCGTAATAAGGATTGGTAGCCTCATATTTGCTCCAATCATAACCACCGTTACTAGCTATAACTGTGTCCATAGCCCAGTGCTATTGTACCCCTGATGAAGTGCGCATGCACACGAAAGGCGTAGGGTCAGAGTGTAAGAGTCTTTTATCAAGAACACACGTATGCGATGCACCAGCGTTCAGTGTATGGTAGCAGCAGGAATAGGAGCCTCAAGCATCGGTTCACCTCCAGCGACGGACCCTAGGATCCAGGGGAGTGTGAAAGCGTCGGAGAGTTTCAGGAGAACAGCCTGATGCCACGAGAGGAGAAGCTGTTCCTAAGACTGCAGTACACTGGGATTTTACTCACAGAGTCTTGTGAGTAGGATTCCAGTTTTAAACAGCCTGCTTATTGTTCTTATTTGTTATTTTTATCTTTATTGTAATAAATTAGCTCTTCTTGTTCAGACTTGCTTTTATTGTCTATTGTTATAGTGGCTGTTTGTCCTGTGTTTGTGTTACATGTTTGTTTGATCAACAGTATTGCACTATTATTTATTTTTCTTTATTTCATATATTACGAGTCAATTGGCTGTGGATTCATCCAATATTGGAAGTACAGAAGTTAAAGCACAGCTTTGGAGTTTTCTTCATTTGGACTTTATCAGACTGATTTTGGACATTTTAGGCGCCGTTTTGTATTGTTCTTTGTTGGCCTAGTGCTGGTACCACAGATACCTGCACACAACCTACCCCTTCCTTGTCCCAGCTCCAACTAGTGTGGCTGTAAGTGCGTCAAATGTATCTATTTTCTGTGCAGGGGAAAAGCTGTAGCCTTATTGGCTGTGTAGTATCACATGGCTACCCTCCCTAAGGCTTATGGGACATTTAGTCCCCACTTAGAACCTCCCCTATTGGACGCTGCATTTGAGGACACTGCACATGCACTAACTCATTCTGTGCATGCGTGGCCAATCATAACATGGCAGCGCCCTGCAAAGGGGGAACCGGGGCCGTGGGAAACCCTGGCCACATTATATTGGTAAGTCTGATGCTACACCTATTATTATTGTTTCCATGTCTTGTCACAGACCTATTACATAGAGCTTCACAGCAGTAATATAATCCTAGTAATAACAAATAATACAAATAACATATAATGGGAAGAAGTGCTTCAGACATAAAAGTAACATTTAGGAAAATGAGCCCCTGCTCTGAAGAGCTTACAATCTAGTTGGTGGTTGCACATAAGCAGCAGCAGTTTGTGGTGGCACCGAAACAGCAGTTGATGACATCTACTTGTTTTCGTGGGCCCGGTTTTAAGTACTGTAATGGGTAGTTTCTGTGGAGGCACATTTAATATAGTAGCATGGGTTTGCCCCCCTCCCCCCTGGGTCACTCTCCCCACCTCTCCCCCCCTGGTGGGTTGTCTCCGCATTGGAGAGCCGCACTGAGGGTCCCTCCATCTCCCCCGCTACACTCTGTATCCAGGCTCTTGTCATGGGAAATCCAAGAGCATCGGAGCCCATGGCTCCGAAAACTCTGCCCTGTATAAAATGTCGTTCATAAAACTAATCTCGCTCAACGTAAATGGCCTCAATTCAGTAAAATAAAGGAAACTAGCACTACAGGAATTTAAAAAATCAAAAGGAGACATTATATTTATTCAAGAAACCCACTTCAACTCCCCTTCGCCGCCAAACACATTAAAAAATCTATTCCCTCAAGCATTTTACGCATCTTCCCAAAGCATAAAAAGAGGAGTAGCCATCCTAATCAGGAATAATGTGCCTTTCGTCCTCACCAAATCACATTCCGACCCAGACGGGCGGTTCTTGGTGGTCCATGGCACCCTTTTGGGTACACCTGTAACACTTGCTAACGTTTATGCTCCCAACGAGAACCAAATCCCATTTATAAAAAAGCTACTTGACTCCTTAGAGCAGCAATCCCTCACCTCCTTGATTATAGGAGGGGACTTTAATATGGTTGCCTCACATGCGCAAGATAAATCTGCGGCCCCAACCAGCCCTCCCTCAACAACCCTGCTTAGTCCCCACTCTATCCAGTCCCAAAAAAAAGACAAAATATTAAGGGATATTATGGAAGAATTTTCCCTTGTAGATATATGGAGGGCTCAGCACCAGCATCAAAGAGACTAAACTTTTTTCTCTACCCCTCATCAGTCCTACTCGAGGATCGACTATTTTCTAGGCACCAGAAACATCCTCTAGGCATCCTCCCACTCGAATATAGGCCCAATTACCTGTTCCGATCATGCCCCTGTCGAACTCACTCTCTCTCTGTCCTTTGTTAAGAATAACCCATACAAATGGAAGTGGAACGACTCCCTGCTTAACTGCCCAGAAACAGAGATTGCAATCAGACAAAAACTCTCAACTTTTTTCCAAATCAATGCGGGTTCAGTCTCAGCTCCAGCAATGCTGTGGGAGGCCCATAAGGCCTCGATTAGAGGCGACCTGATCTCGATCACCCCATATAAGAAGAAACAGAAACACAAGCTCCAAAAGATCTCACAGATAAGATCTCACAGTTGGAACACCAGCATAAAATCACTGCGTCCAAAAAAACGCTAAAACAACTAGCACAAACCAGAACGACCCTTAAAAAAATGCAGCTTGATGAGGTAGAGAGAGCACTGAGGTGGACCAAACAAAAGTTCTACGACAGGGGCAACAAGGCAGATAGACACCTGGCCGCAAAACTCAGAGGAATTCGAGTTAAATCCCAGATTTCCAGAATCCGCACTAAAAATGGGCAAGTCTCGTATATCGAGAAAGAGATAGCACAGGAATTCGCAGATTTCTACTCTGAGCTGTACAACCTCCACCCCCCAGACCGAGACCCGGTAACTCCCGAAACAATCTCTCAATATCTGGAACAGTGTAACCTCCCCTCCCTCTCTAACGAGGAAAAAGAAAATCTAAACAAAATAAATTCCCAGGAAGAACTGTCTAGAGCCAACGGTTCCCTTAAGCTAGCCAAAACACCCGGCCCTGACAGATTCTCCAAAGGCTACTATAAAACATTTATGCCGACTCTATCCCCCTATCTGCTCGATATGTTTAACTCCTTTCTGTAGGGGGAACTGATCACCTCCTTAATTACCACAGCAAATCTAGCTATTATCCACAAGGAAGGTAGAGGCCCGCTCCGGATCGGTAATTATAGGCTAATCTCCCTACTAAACACTGATCTCAAAATCTACAGCAAGATCTTGACAAACAGACTCAACCCAATTCTCCCCCGACTCATCTATGTGGATCAAGTAGGTTTTGTGTCAGGTAGACAGGCCTCTGACTATACCCGCAAAATTGTGGATATCATTGACCACGTGCATCTCACAGGAACCAAAGCAATCATTCTGAGCCTCGACGCAGAAAAAGCATTCGACAGAATCAAATGGGCTTTCTTAGACCAAACGATGCTGAGGTTTGGCTTCTGCGGTCCCTTCTTACAGGAGGTTAGAGCTCTCTATCAAAACCCAACAGCATATGTTAAACATTCGGGCGGTATTTCGGACCCAATCACTATTAGGAACGGGACCAGACAGGGCTGCCCACTCTCCCCGTTACTATTCGCTCTACAATTGAACCTCTAGCGGCCAAAATAAGAGAAGAAAAAAGCATTAAGGGGATTCAATTCAATGAAAAAGAATACAACATTTCCCTGTTCGCCGATGATGTGATTCTGACCCTGGCTGACCCCATACCTCCGCCCTAATCTTCAAAGGTTCATGCACCAATTTGGTACAGTCTCTGACTATAAAATTAACATGGATAAGTCAGAAGCCCTCAATTTATCCCTTCCAGACCCGATGTGGAAACTTTTACAATCTAACTATAAATATAAGTGGAGTACTACTCACATCAAATACCTTGAGTGAAAATCTCAAGCTCCTTCGGGTCCCTTTACCAGCATAACTACCCCCCCCGATCTGCTGAAGAAAGGAGAGATCCTGTCCTTCCAGAAACTCTGAGACAAATTTCAATCCCAAGATCTCCACCTGTTCAAGTTCCTGCAAATTAGGCATTTTCTATTATCACTTTCCCAAAATTCCAAATTCCCCACACTAACTAGATTTTAGTCTCTTTGCATCAAAGGCACCTACCAGAGGGGTCTGATATCGGAGATCTATAGGGGGATGGAGTTGGCATCCGACCCCCCGAGCCACCATTACATGCAAAAATGGTCCGAGGACCTTAACATACAAATAGATATTGAAGTCTGGGAGGATGTCTGGGAGTTGGCCGCTAAAACCTCAATTTGCACAGTAACAAAAGAAAACATCTACAAAATGTTATTCCAGTGGTACCTGACCCCGGCTAGGCTGAGCCAGATCTTCTCCGGCACACCTGACCTGTGCTGGAGGGGATGTGATCAAAAGGGTGACATGGCCCATATTTGGTGGTCATGTCCAGAGATCCAGAGGTTCTGGACCATGATCCAGATGCTCCTCTGTGAGACCTCTGGGCTTCTTTTTCCCCTGACCCCTTGACCTTTGTGCTGAGCAAGCCCATCGATGATCTACCTCTGCCACTATCCAGATTGGTTCCATCTATTCTGACAGCGACCAGATGCTCGGTGGTGGTGGCCTGGAAGCACACCAATGCTCCTGCGAGAAGCACGGTAATTAGAAGGATAGACGAAGTAATGTTTATGGAGAAACTTACAGCCATGCTCCACAAAACAATGCCGCAGTTCTGGAACATTTGGGGACCCAGGATCGGACCACAGGTTCTGGGACTACACTAGGCCAGAACTACGTGGAAGTCGGCATGTGAGGAGGTCGGAGACCCCCGAGGACCCCTCACCCCCTCATCCCCCCTTCCTACCCTTTCCTGTCTGTTCGTCTCCCCTTCCCCTTGCTTTCCTCTCTTCTTCTTTCCTCTTTAAAGGAAAATCCTATTGGTCAACACCTTGCCGAACCCAATTAAGTCAAGTTTTGTTGTCATGTGCTCATGATATCACTGTACCCATGCCTGTATGTGTTTGTTGCCAATAAAAAAAGATTTATTTAAAAATATAGTAGCATGGGCTATATATTTATGTGGATGCTTCCCTTCATATATCTGCACTAGGCATTACAGCTTTCATTTTTTTTAAACACTGCACATTTCTGTCAAGTCATCAGCAATTATTTTTTATTTACTGTTGCCTTTCTTGTCTGGTATTCCATCAGATTTTTCTTAGTAGCATTGTTTCCTTGAATTGACTTTTCATTTCTTTCAAATTGCCCATGGCAGATTATTTCAAGTCCTTGCATTCCTGGTGGTACAGTATCACTTGTTTTTTGAAGAACTGGTCCTCTATGCCCCCTCCTAGTTTGAGGCACCACTTAAGGACTTGAAGCTTCCAAAGGTTGTGTAGGGACAGCTGCTGCATCTGTTTCCAATATTGGTTGTTCAGCCAGCTGACAATCTTCCTCCTTCGGCTCATCCTGCTCCCAACATTCAGAATCACTGAACAGGATTGGTGACCTACTGGAGGAACCAGATGATGTTGATGTATGTGATGAATATGATGTTACTCAAAAATATAAAAGGGCCACAAGTTAAGTGAAGGCTGTTGGCCAAATAACTAATTGGCACTAGAGTTCTGCATGGTATTTGAATATTTAATCGCCTAGTTATTTAATTAGATTGCAGATTAAAGCATGCAAAAATGCTCACACTAATGCCACTTTTTAAAAATGCCAGTTTGAGGTTTGTCAATGGCTATATTGCCATATAATGTGACCAAAACTCATTGGAATAAACTAGAATGCAAACACATAGAATCAATCTAGGCCAAGTTAATGCAAACAGTGCAAACCTTTCACAGTTCTATATGTAGCACACTATCCCCAACCCCCTTGGAGAATGTGTGGCAACGGTGTGTGTGGTACAATACCAGTGGCTCAGAGGAGGTCTGAACCTCTGTTGCAGGGAGCATGGGGTGTAAACTGGTACAGTGTTCTTCAGCACCTCCATCCATAACAGATTCTACTGTGTGGATTTACCCATTACAGGACCTATATACATATAATATACAATAACCACCCATAATGGGTAAACATAAAGTAACAACTTTACTACAGAACGATAATATGGCTACTGGTTACAGCCTAACCACTAGGCCTCGCACGGCCATATCCACCCACCAGTGTTCCACACACTTGTTCACAGTCCCCACAGTACCTGATGGGGCCCTCGGGCACCCAACCACTCTAGTGTCCACAAGGATATAACCCCTCACCCTAATATGTGGTCAGCGCTGCCACTATAGTGTATGTTGGTGCACTTGTGTGTGTGGTACCTGCCGTGCGTGTCTGCACCCGGGTGCGCTGCGTCCTGCGATGGGGTACACAAACCCAATGATGATCCGATACTCTGGTGCTTCCACGTGGGGTGGTCCCTGTGTGGTATGTCCACCTCAAGGACAGTCTCTTCTGTGGGGTGGTCTGGTCTGGTCTATTTTTGGGCCTGTCCCTGTAGCAGCCACAAACTGAGGCTAGTTGGACCTAGCTGGGGTCTATCAGGGGTCTATCAGGGGTCTCTGGCCTAGTGCAGATGCCACAGGCACCTGCACACTCACATTATACCCCTTCGGTGTCCAACTTCCAACTAACGTGGTTGCAGCACGCAAAATGAATCTATATCCCCTTGCAGGGGAAGCTCAGCCCTATTGGCTGATTCGCGCCATGTGTACTATACCCCAATGACTGCTGGGGGTTGTAGTTCCCGTTGGAACCCCTCTTCTATTGGATGATGCTCCTGGGGTCCTGATGCACATGCACAAAATGTCTATAATACACCTATATTACCATATATTATCAAGATGACATAGAACAAAGATCAGAAGTATATATAAACTATGGCAAATCATCTCTCCTCTGGTCTTTGCTTTCGATTATGAATATGAATATCTCTTCTCTGAATCATATTAATTGATACCTATTATTGGGTCCCCATAATATTAACATCTTGATAATATATGTGTATTATAGATTATTACTAACCATTAAATGTGTGTGTGCCCTAATTCATCCAATTCACTAAAACCTATGTCTGCTGACTTGAAGCTCTTAAAATAACTTTTATGTCACATAAGAGTATAGCCACTTATATGTGCATCTTAGAGTCCTAGGTTACTATCCAAAAATGTAAATGGTTAAATCAGATACACACAAGTGAGCCTACTTGCTTGTAATCAGCAATTAAAGCCTAAATTATGCTCAAATTGGTTTAGAATCTGTATAAAAAGGAGTACTTTTACCAATGGTAATTACCCCTGATGAAGTCATCCATGACGAAATGTGTAGGGTTGTCTTGGAGCGTCGAGTGCAGCAGCCGTTGATTTTACTGTGTGAACACAGAAGAGCTAGAAAGCAAAACCCCAAACAGCAGAGGGCAGTGGAAAAGCCTTTGATCCACACCGCGAGGTGTAAAAAGAGAGCTGGGACTATCATTTGTTGAGTGCCTGTAGCCGGAGGAACCACAGCTGAAGGGCACATGGTGTGCAGCAATCATATCCAGTATACAGAGAGACCAAGGAGATACCAGGTCCAGCTTGTGTAGTGAGAGGGGCACCATGCTTGTCACAGAAGCTCAGTTGGATCCCTGCTGCAGTGTTGGGGTTTGAGTATATCTCATAAATGCTGATGTTCCAGCTATGTTTGTGAGTGCATATTTTATATTCGTTCCAGTCCTATAAAAATTGTTAAAATTTGAATACACTAGGAGTGCGCCTGTATTCTTTTAGTTTTTTTACAGATATTTTTGTGGGATTGGTGATTCTTATATTCAGGCTGCAAAGACTCTGGAGAACTGTGTATTGGGACTGTTTTTTTTCAGTATTTAATATGCAGTAGGCACTACTTCTAATTC
>WSYH01017677.1:0-11786 GCA_036426205.1 Ascaphus truei
CTCTCTCTCCTCTCTCTCCTCTCCTCGTCACTGCAAATTACATCTAAGCTGCAATGCGAGACCAGGGTCTCTGTCTCTGTCTCTCTCTGTCTCTCTGTCTCTCTGTCTCTGTCTCTCTCTCTCTGTCTCTCTCCTCTCTCTCCTCTCCTCTCTCTCCTCTCCTCGTCACTGCAAATTACATCTAAGCTGCAATGTGAGACCAGGGTCTCTGTCTCTCCCTCCCCCCTCTCTCTCTCTGTCTCTCTCTCTCTCTCTGTCTCTCTCTCTCTGTCTCTCTGTCTCTCTCCTCTCTCTCCTCTCTCTCCTCTCCTCGTCACTGCAAATTACATCTAAGCTGCAATGCGAGACCAGGGTCTCTGTCTCTCCCTCCCCCCTCTCTCTCTCTGTCTCTCTCTCTGTCTCTCTCTCTCTCTCTGTCTCTCTGTCTCTGTCTCTGTCTCTCTCTCTCTGTCTCTGTCTCTGTCTCTCTGTCTCTCTGTCTCTCTCCTCTCTCTCCTCTCCTCGTCACTGCAAATTACATCTAAGCTGCAATGCGAGACCAGGGTCTCTGTCCTATCATTACTATCTGAAAGGGGGCGCATGTTATCATCATGGATTTAACGTGCATCTGTCAGTAACACTGTAACAATAAGCTGTAACTTTGTCTGCTGAACAACAATCTTCTGAAGGGTCGGAATCTTTCTGAACAGGAAACAGATTGCGACAGGAGAGAGAAATGGCCGAGCAGAGCCGGAATCATCCAAAAAGGAGAATTAGGAGGAAAGTGCGCTATCCATAAAAAGATTTAATAGTCATGGAGGGGAAAAAGTCAAGGCGTTACCCTACCAGCATGTTTCGTGCTGCACTGAGCACTGTATCAAGGCGTTACCCTACCAGCATGTTCCGTGCTGCACTGAGCACTGTATCAAGGCGTTACCCTACCCGCATGTTTCGTGCTGCACTGAGCACTGTATCAAGGCGTTACCCTACCCGCATGTTTCATGCTGCACTGAGCACTGTATCCAGGCATACACATCCCATCATCATTAGCATATTTAAAGAGTAACAAATAATTGGCTTACCAATCCTGAACCATATCTGGGATTGTCACGGGAACTTGTGAGAGGCCTACTGTATATTATACACCAAAAAGACCTGGGTTGAACTGAACACGACTAGATATGATCAAATATAATTTATTCCTTGAAAAAGGTGAACACACGAGATATACAAATAACAGACAAAATATGCACTTACTTAAAGTTGGAATGATGAAATAATCAGGAAATCTTGATTAGCAGTTCATACAGCAATCTTGAAAAATCACAAAGACAATGGGCATAGACTGAGCCCTGTTTAAATACAATTTTCAGCCCTATACCTTAACCTTAAGGTGCCTGACAGGCTAGTGGAGTCGTTTGAAGTAGAATCTTCCTCCCCTGCAAGTGTGAACTATGACACTTACAAACCACTCAGCCCCTTTGTTCTTGGCCCTAGTGTATACAATCAGGGCGGTTAACCTTTGATCAGAGGGCTTATGCTAAACCATCTGTCTGCCCCCCTGACCTATTAGCATAGCAGATGGGCTCTGCGTTCTCGTATCAGACCCAAAATACTATTCACAGCTTAATATCTTCACATATTAATAGGTTCCGTTCTGTTGGGCCCAGTGGGTCGAAACCTGCCAGTTTTTTATGCCGACAGTGACTCTACACAGTGGCCAAGTTTCAGCTCTCTGCGACCCCCAGAACCGGAGATACATAAATGCACTTTAAAGCACTGTTTAAAATACAGGATTCGTCCCTTTAAAAATGAATCTCTGCTTTTCACTTTTTCCCCATTAAAATCAACGGGTTCTGCCGCCATAGCGTTGAATGGCGGGGCTCCGCAGTTGAAGTCAATGGGGTTCCCCGCCATAGACTTTCAATGGAGAGGCGCAGCCATTGAAGTCTATGGAAAAACCAAAAATCTTTACATTTGCCCACACTCTGTCTGGTTGATCGGAGAGGGCTGGGAATGGCCATGCATTAATGCCGGAACCTTGGCTACATGCCACCCAAATCCCATCCCTCTGGTCCTTCCAGAACCGGAGATATGGACTTACATTGTTCACCATTTCGCACTTAGCCGGTTTCACGCCACGCGGCTTTTCCCCATTGGAATCAATGGCCGGCGCCGCCATAGACAATGCATGGGCGCACGCCGCCATTGGATTCAATGGGACCTCCGTTCCACCATTAAAATCAATGGCGCGACCCTCTTTCTCCGCTCGACACTTTACGGGGGTCCCTCATTCCCGGACCCGGTGTGGGTCGTGTGTGGGGGTTCCTAGGGGCTAGGGGCAACAAGAATTTTATTTCCAGGTGCTCTAGAACCTAAGATTCCCACGCCAATTGTCATTAAACTTGACCCAAGTGATAAAGCTCTTTTCAAAGATATTGTATCCGCTTTTACGGTCTGCGGTTTGGATGGCTGCCAACCTGTTCCTGGAGGCCGGCATCGAGGAATCCCCATTGAAGTCAATGGGCCCATTGACTTACAATGGGAAACCGCCGCTCCTCTCGGACGCCACCTGCTGGTCGTCGCTGGAAACAGGCCCAAAACTGCTACTTCTGCCATTGGAATACATGGAGCCCCAATGGCTACCTATGGGACTCTGCAAAATGGTGCCTGAAAAGGCGGGAACATGGAACAAAGAGCTATAAACACTAAGTTAACCTTAACCCTTTCCCTCCCACATTAATCCCAGTGTATGTGTTGGTGTAAACACTGGAACAGAAACAATACATTTTTACAGGGGAATATACATTAGGATGCTGAAGCAAGGTAAAAACACATTACTGGACCACAGTCCAGTTAACCCCTTGCTTCCCAGGTGAGAGTTGGGGGTGGCCAAATGGGGTGTAACCCCTTTAATCCCGGGCCAAACCCCCTCTGCCATGACAGAGATCCTCCCTGTAATCTGGCCGATGAGATTCTGGTGTTGGGTCACCAGAGCGCACGCACACGCCCCCACACGCAGCCCCCGCCTCCCACACGCAATCCTGGGCCAGCAGAGAAAAAAAAACTAGAGCTGACGCGCGCTTGCGCAGAGCCAGCAAGGTCTTCATCACCATGGTAGCCATGGAGCGTAATGAAAAAATAAAATATTTAGTGCGGGCGGTCCCAAAAAGTCTTGTATATCCCAAAAAGTGTGAAATTAAGTCTCTCTGCAGCTCCTCACTCTCCCGTGATCAGCAGGGCAAACAACCGAATATATATACATATATAGCAGGGCGCAAAAAGAGAAGAGAAAACACACCATTAGTATAAATGTAAAAAAATAATTCATATTTATAATATGTATGAATTAACACTTACATAAAATCGGATCACAATTAACCCAAACTTCACTGGGGGAGCTGGAAAGAGGGGTAGATGGGAGTGTGGGTGCTACCACTTAGGCCAGATCTCAGAGAGGCTCGATGTTCCGGTGGTAGAGTTCGTCTAGCTCAAATACCGAAAATCCACCCCTGCACCTCGCGCTATAAACACCGCAGTGAACTTCCAGACACAGCTGCCCGGAGGAACGTGATGACGCTGCCTCTCTGCTGCGTGTACTCTTTGACAAAGTTCCTGCTAGGAACGAAACGCGTCAGAGTTGGCTCTGCAGCGCACTCTGTGTAATATGCACTAATAAAACCTTTTTTATTATTACAATTTGCGTGTACATTCATACCCCGGCGGCAGCAGTGAACCGCCTCGCAACTTTCTATTTTCTCTGCTGCGTGTGACGTCACCTCAAAAGCCATGGAGCGTGCCTAAGGAGCGGGGGAGCACGCCAGATGCGCGCCCGCCCGCCGGCGCCACCATCCACATCTTCCTGGTGCGCACGCACCCCTCCCAGGGAAAAGGATGAACCCTAAGAACCTCCCCTTTGCTGCACGCATGGCGGGATAAAATCCTATATTGATCTTTTTATGTCATTTTTTAATGTCATCTTTTCCAGCATATCCTGCATGAATGTGTTGTGAACTAGCTACCTCTAGCTATTTGGTTCTAGGCATTATAGTATACATACATAAAGTTATGTTTTTTATATACAGACTATTCCCTCTTTGATATTATGATTTCTCTGATATATCAGAGACAGGAATTACTGTCTATCTCCAAGGACGGAGGCACACCTAAAAAACAAGAAGGTCTGGTAGGATCAACATGGACGCTGCAGCAGACTCGTGAGTTTTTCTCGCTTGCTACATGGTCATATTATTCTACTAAGGGATTAGGGTATTGTTCATTGGGGTGATCATTAGCCTTTGGGTTCCTGGACAATTTGAGTGCCATCTATGCTGGTTTACCAACTAGGATACCACACCCAGTACCCCCCTACAATCAAGATACATCCCAGAACTCATATAAGATTCATCATCTTTATACCATTATTATCACAGCTGTATACAGTTCTTAGCACCACGCATTATACTTTTGAACAAGAAATAATAAGGGGAATTATTATTTAACATTGGCCAGCCGAGCCAAGGTTTGATCTAGTTTTCACCTTGAACAGAAGGGACATTTGCAGAAGTTGCAAAGACCGAATTCAAGGTTAAAAAAAAAACAAGATTGAAGCGAACAAAACGATTTCCAGTGAGGGGAATCTGCTGAGAGAAATATAGGGTTTCCAGTGAGGGGGAATCTGCTGAGAGAAATAGAGGGTTTCCAATAAGGGGAATCTGCTGAGAGAAATAGAGGGTTTCCAGTTAGGCAGAAGTCAAGGATTAATTGGTTAGTAAAATGAATGGATAGTAAAATGGTTAGTTCGCGTAACTGGCGCAAACCTGGTCCCCATGGCGGTGCCATAGAACTGCAAATAAAAACTAATATCAAACCAGAAAAAGTTATGTGTTAAAATATAATTAATAATCTCTAAAATGAAATTTATTTGAACCAGATCCAATTTCTTTTTGTTGATAAGAATACGTCTAATCACATTACAGCCTTGGGTATTATCTATAATTGTATACAAAGAAGACACATCTACCGAACATAGAATATATTCTTCTTTCCACTCTACGTCTTTAAGTAAATTGATTATATGAGTGGTATCCTTCAAATGTGACGGTAAATCCGGCTCATATCCTTGAAGAAATATATCTATATACTCGGATAAATTTGAAGTTGCTGAACCAATACCCGATAATAATGGGTCTCCCTGGTGGACGTACTGAATCTTTATGCATTTTTGACAAAAAGTAAAAAATTGGAACTTTAGGGAAAGGGACACTCAGATATTTAAATTCTTGATCATCGAGTACTCCCTCATTTTTGCCTCTTTTCAGCAGAATTTCCAAATCTTGCAAAAATTCATTTTAGATAGTATTAATTATATTTTATTTGCAGTTGTGTGGCACCGCCATGGGTACCAGGTTTGCGCCCAGTTACGCGAACCTTTTCTTAGGCATTTGGGGGGAGGATGTTATTTTCCATCATAACCCGTACGGCGCAAACCTGGTCCTGTGGCAGCGCTACATAGACGATATTATTTTCATTTGGAAAAGATCCGAGGTTCTCTTATTAGAATTTTTAGAATATCTTAATGTCAATGATCGAAATCTTAGATTTATCGAGACGCACACTACCCATTCTATTCCATTTTTGGATTTAGTTATTTATATAGAATCAAATGTTATACTTTGTATTGTATTGTGTGTCTTTATTTATATAGACACACCAAGACCTACGTTAAAAGTATAGACTGTAACAATTTCATTCTGAACACAAGTTGTCATCATGATAATTGGCTTAAAATGTCCCATGTGGCCAATTTAGGCGTGTTCGGAGAAATTGTTTACAGATCAATACTTTTCAGGAACAAGCACAGGTACTAGAAAATAGGTTTCTAGAGAAAAAATATAATCCTGAATTATTGAAAGAAGCCAGGAATAGGGCTTCAAATTTAGAGCGTGATTGTCTGCTAGGTATTCCCAAAGACTAACTTTATTCCTTTTATAACACAATATAATAGAGAATCTTGTCAGATACAAAAAACAATACGTAAGCACTGGCATGTTTTAAAACCGGATGATATTCTTAAAGACAAACTTACCAGAGATTCCCCAATTGGTCTTTACTAAGGCAAGAAACCTCAAAGATAATCTGGCACCTAGTGCTTTAAAGAAAGAGGTGGTGATAAAAGATGGAACATGGTTACCTACTAAACCAAATGGGTTCTTTAAATGTGGTAAAAGTAAGGCTTGTACATTTGGGGTAGACAAGTCCGATTCATTTATCTCCTATGTGACGAAGGAAACGTCTAAAATAAAGAGTTTTATTAACTGTAAAAGTCCATATGTGGTATATGTTCTTATCTGTCCCTGTGGATATCAATATGTGGGCCGTACTATTAGCCCACTCAGGGTCAGAATTTTAGAATATATACGTAACATAAGCATAGGATTAGATACCCATAATGTGTCCCTACTGTCACGGCAGGGCAGGGCAAATATACCTTTATATTTAAGGGATCAGTCACAAGGCAAAACAGGCAGTAAAATAAATTGCGGTTTATTCAGACAAGACCTCGGAAACACACAGAAATACAAGAAACAGAGAACATACACACTTACTGGGGTCTGGGGAAGAGATCTACCCTTTCCTAGTTGCAGGACGCCTGCTTCAGCAAAGGCTTACCTTGATAGGGCCCTGGTTCTGGGCTCCTGGACCAAAATCCAGCCTGCTGGCTAGGCCTCCCCATGCTCCCTGTGTGAATAGCTCTTTCACAGAAGCACTTTTGAGAGGCCTGCCAGCAGCTGCTTGTCTTCAGATCTCCAACAGGAAAAAGAGAGCGAGAGCTGCTTTGACTGCACGCTCTTTTATAGGCTGGATTCCTATCTAAATAATTGAGGAGTGTAATAGCCAATTACTAAGGGAAGAAACGCGTAGAGTGAAGGTTATTCACAGCCAGCCCTCCAAACCGGAACTCCCGAAGTCTCACTGACATCACATCCGCCCTGCTGGAACGCAGGAGTGAGACGCACGCCGAGAAGAGGGAAGGAAAAACTGCACCAAGATACCGGAGGCGAGATGCATTGCGTATCTAAATGCTTTAAATAGCATACATCATGTGAGTGTATTGTTATATTTTTAACCACTTGAATACAGTTTTTAAACAGATGTTGGCTTTTCTGTAGTAGTTGAATCAAATCATTAATAATTGTTCTTTAGAATTTTATTGGGTAATGAATCATACAAAAATACAATAATTCGTGTACAGGCTTATCTTTTCCTTCGTTATGGTTGCATTTGATTCTGTATTGCTGTACTGTACAGTACATTAATAAAAAACAGAAATAATTGATTAAACAAAAAAATAATTTTTTTTTGGGGGGGGGGGTCTGATGATTTTAACCCCCCCACACACACGTTCAGTGTGCGATATTCATGTCTGCAATACTGTAGTATAATCAAATAAGCAATAATAGACTTTATTAAAGAAAAAAACCTGTGCTGTATTACAGTAACATATTCGCAAATCCGCAAAAACTATTTTTTGGTTATCGCCATGGCTTGCATAGCAAGTATGGATATTCTGAGATTCAAGTTTTACAAATGCAGTACAGTATACTGTATATTTTTGGGGGTTATAACCATGGGCTTGCATACTGTAGCAATTATGGATATTATGAGAATCAAACAGTACTGTTGCTTTTTAATTCCACACTAGTCATGTACGTTCTTTCAGAGGTGGGTGGCATACTGTAGTACTGTGATTTTTATTTGGGGGTGTGGGGAGCAAAACATTATGATGACCTGTTGAGAATATATCTTTGAACTACAGCTTGGAACTTCATACAGCTAGCACAGCTCGCACCCCCTCCCCCCTGCACACACACGGCTCAAGTATTTCAACCTCTTATCAACACCTCTGACAAACCATCCATTTTCAAATGCTTTGCTTTGTGGTTGCATTAATCTTCCCGAGCCTGCTCTCACCGTTCTGCGCCTGCGTGTAATTCTCTTTGGTTGGGACCTGGGACCTTCTTCATTATTAATGCGCATGCGTTTATAACTTCCTATTCATTTGGAAGTTAGTTCAAGTTTTAAAAATATATACTGTACTGTATGCCGTGTATTTTTTTGGGGGTTTTTTTTCGGGTACTTTTACCGGTGAACCGGTAACTTTGGTTCCTGACCCCGTAGGCACATTCTGACAACAGTTTCACCCAAATATCCCCCTTAAAACTCATGCACAAAAATCCCTGATTTTATGAATGCCCGGAAATGTAAAACCCCAACACATAATTTGTAATACAGGTTAACAATAGATTGCGACCCAAGAGCTGACATTTTCAGCCCTTGACATGTTTTTTAGGGGCAGCCATCCGGGCTTCACCTTTATTATGAAGGCCGGCTACCCCCTCCCATCACACCTCCCCCCCTCAAGATGAAGGCTCCAGGACAGTCACCTCATCTGGTGGCTTGCCTGAACATTCTCGAGGTTCCAGGGATGAAACAGAGTCTCTGGCTGGTAAAGTCCTCCAGCATTGCGGGACCCCTTGCCCTCTCCATAGTCTGAGTTCAACCACTGTAAAAACACACTCTTCCCACCACCCTGGGTACCCACTGTGACAGTAGGGGTAGCTGGGGTACCTAATTAAGAGAAATCCCAGCTATTTACCAATAAATCCATGTAACTTGGCCAGCTATGTAAGGCTCATTTCACTCAAATGTAATTTAATATCTGGGGGAGAACAGGGAATGTAGCAAAGCCTGTATTCCTTATGCCCTGTAAATGCAATTCCCCAGTGAATCAACATTGTTCTGTGATGTGATTTGTGCTAGCTGTAATTCTAAGTCCCGTCTTTTACATAATTACCTTATGTCTGTATTTATGCCTGTGTTAGCAATTCCTCCCAGATTAGATACCTGGTATTGTGTGGTGATGGAATTAACATGCAAGAAAGTAAATTAGATATTCCACTGTTACTGCCATTTCTATGGAGAAAAACTAAGTAATTCACTCAGTTGAAGCTCTCCATAGAAATAGATCAGAACAAAGGTAGGGTATTAGTTAAATGAATCAGTTATCAGGTCTGAACCCCAGGCACTGTTTCTCTTAGCTGGCTGCCTTGCTCAATGTTAAAGGATAGCCACCAAGGGGTAATGAAGGAACACTGCTGATCAGTCCATCTGAAGTCCATCTCTGGGAAGGAGTGTGGAGACCATCTGAAGTCCATCTCTGGGAAGGAGTGTGGAGACCATCTGAGAGACACTCTGGGAAGGAGTGTGGAGTTGGACTGTGACCAGCTGGAGGTACTGTACATGTCAGAGTGGCTGCTGTGTGCAGCACTCTGATATCCTGAAGTAGAGAAGCGGACAGGGTAAACCCATTTGCAGTGGGTCCCTGTAAGTGTGTATATTTCTGTATTTTGTATTTGTGTTTGTTTCCGAAGATTTATCCAAAATTAACCTCATTTTATTTCACTGCCTTGTTTTGCCCTGTGATTGATCCCTTAAAAATAAATGGCGTTAAAAGACCTGGTCTCCCATGACACCCACGCCTGGGACTGGGGTCTCTTACCCCTGGGACTGGGGTCTCTTACCCCTGGGACTGTCCATATTCTAGGAACCAGGCTGCCAGCACCAACGCCCTCTGGTCAGTCATTCCGACCTGATTCCCGGGTACATTTTTGGGGTATCCAGCAACTCTGGACCCCGACTACCTTGGCACAATCTGAGAAGACTTTCTCCGTAAAACCCCACCCTGGAACTCATAGCCCAGCGATCCCTGCCCGCTGGCCCCCCCCCCCCCCCCACCAGCGATCTCTGCCCGCTGGCACACCTGGAAAGGTAAAACACGGAAAATTCTATATTGTCGCATAATTTTGTACAATGCATTGACAAACACTGGGCTCAAGAGCTGACACTCCCGAACCCCAATAAATGGATCAAGGGTAACCAAGTGGGCTTTACCTGTATTGTGAGCCTGGTTACCGCCTCACCGTCACACAGCTGACACACAGGTATGACCCGCTGACACACACGTATGACCCGCTGACACACAGGTATGACACGCTGACACACAGGTATGGCTCGCTGACACACAGGTATGAAACGCTGACACACACGTATGACCTGCTGACACACATATGACCTGCTGACACACATATGACACGCTGACACACAGGTATGACACGCTGACACACAGGTATGACTCGCAGACACACAGGTATGACCTGCTGACACACACGTATGACCTGCTGACACACACGTATGAGACGCTGACACACACGTATGACCTGCTGACA
The DNA here is from genome assembly GCA_036426205.1 of Ascaphus truei. NCBI lineage: Eukaryota > Metazoa > Chordata > Amphibia > Anura > Ascaphidae > Ascaphus > Ascaphus truei. The sequence continues at coordinate 10,269 of WSYH01017677.1, forward strand.
CACACATGACACGCTGACACACACGTATGACCTGCTGACACACATACGACACGCTGACACACACGTATGACCTGCTGACACACATACGACACGCTGACACACACGATAGATATTCTGTGTTTATTAATCTCTGTAATTATATTATACTTTCCAAATGACAGGCTCAATATCAGTGTCATCCCCCCACAAGGTGCAATGCTCTGCAGTGTTTCCCCCCGCCCCCTAGTGGCGATGCCCTCATCACCACGCGCTGTATAATGATGCTGAGTATCTATACACGGATAATGATTACACCACGCTGTATAATGATGCTGAGTATCTATACACTGATATTGATCACACATCTTAGACCAAGTGTGGCTGTATGTGCGGGCTGCAGAGGATCGCACCTTATTACATGTATGGATGTGAGAGAGAGACTGCGAGTGTCAGACAGACACAGAAAGAGAGAGACTGCGAGTTGTCGACAGAATCCCAGAAAGAGAGAGAACTGCGAGTTGTCAGACAGAACAAGAAAGAGAGAGACTCGAGTGTCAGACAGCACACAGAAAGAGAGAGACTGCGAGTGTTCAGACAAGACACAGAAAGAGAGAGACTGCGATGTCATACCCGTCGAGAACGAGAGAGAGAGAGAGAGACTGCGAGTGTCAGACAGACACAGAAAGAGAGAGACTGCGAGTGTCAGACAGACACAGAAAGAGAGAGACTGCGAGTGTCAGACAGTCAGAGAACGAGAGAGACTGCGAGTGTCAGACAGACACAGAAAGAGAGAGACTGCGAGTGTCAGACAGACACAGAAAGAGAGAGACTGCGAGTGTCAGACAGACACAGAAAGAGAGAGACTGCGAGTGTCAGACAGACAGAGAAAGAGAGAGACTGCGAGTGTCAGACAGTCAGAGAAAGAGAGAGACTGCGAGTGTCAGACAGACACAGAAAGAGAGAGACTGCGAGTGTCAGACAGTCGGAGTGAGCACGGAGACCGCCCCTTAACCCCACTCACTCCAAACGCCGGACCCTGACTGTCTCTGGGGTAACTTCTTCCCGATCATAGTCACATCAGATCCCTGACTATATAGCACTGCAGGAGTGTGGTTACCCTCAGGGGATACTAGGTGCACACCGCCCCACTCATGTGAGCGTGGCGATGTCTTTGCGTGGGGGTAATAGGGTGCGTGCAGATATGAGTTCTGTGCGTGTCACACGTGGTCACACGTGGTCACACGTGCGTGTCACTCGGCACCACGGTAACATCTCTGCATCCAGCCGGGCCACGTCACCTGTGGGGAGAGGAGGAGGTGAGATATCCGTGTCACACACCTGCTCACGGAAATCAGCACATGTACACGCTAAGACAGCGGTGCGCAAACTGGGGGGGGGGGGCAAGATTGTTTAGGGGGCGCAGGCAGAGAAAAAAGCCATCTGTAGCTGCAATTTCTCTTTTGGCCATTAGGTGGCGCTGAGCTACACAGCTACACACAGCTACACACAGCTACTGTACACACAGCTACACACAGCTAC
>WSYH01017678.1:0-11782 GCA_036426205.1 Ascaphus truei
CCTGGCTCCGCCTGCCGTATGCGCGTCACTGCGTGCTGACGTCACACGCCAGCGCGTTTCATCACGATCAGTGACTTTCTCAAGGATCCTTGTGACGAAACGCGTTGGCGTGTGACGTCAGCACGCGGTGACGCGCATACGGCAGGCGGAGCCAGGCCAGGTTTGAATTTGCTTTGTGCTACTATCTGGAGACTTTACATGCTCACAGCTACCTCATCTCCTGCCCCTCGTGGCGCCGCCATTGCTGTGAAGTTATCTGATTCACAGCAACTCTTCCATCTGGCTGCTGCTATTTGAGAGTCCAGTGTGGTTAACCCTTCACTACTACAGGAGGACATTGTACCATACACTCCACTGGCTGGTGGGAGTTAGACTCTGGTGTATTCATCATCCCTACATCAAGAGGTATACTGTGGACTGTTCTCCCCCATTGATCAACCACTTCATTACCTATTTGTCCTGGCTACCTGTCTGCTATATCCATCTGCGCTGATCCGCTGCTGCTTACAGATTGTCTCAATTGATTGTGTTTTTACCCACATTGTGAGTATAGGTCCTGGTGACCATTCTCTGTTTCATTAAAGAATCCTCTTATTTTTACAGTATTATGCTATGGAGCTGGCGCTTCTGTCTTTTTGTTATATATATATGTAATCCAAGACCAAAAGAAAACTTATAAGTCCATAGATATAGCAGTCCTGATATTGAATGTACAAGCCAGGAAACAGGCAGCCTTTTTCGTGGGTACAACAAACTCCCCTTTTAAACCTGCATAAGAAAAAGAAAAACGCCCAATCCTAGAGCATTACTGCTAAAAACAAATGTAATAATATCAAAAATTCACAAATTAAAACTCACAAACAAAGAAATAGATTTAAAAAATTGCGCGCCATCGCATGTGTATTATGATCTACACACCGCGTGAAGTGTTTGAATAACGGCCGCTGCATCAGTATCTGGCTTGTTAGCTTTTTCAAAAAATGTCCTCTTTGACCAACTCAGAGATTGCTCCGCCTGGGAGGTAAGTAGCAGATTTAGCTCTATCCTTACATCTTTTAATTCTTATAGGATATCTGCTCTTCTATTTTGTCTATGCAAGTCGGAGAGTTCTTGCAGTGTGGCCCTTAACTTGGTCAATTTAGCTTCTCTCTGCTTTTTACGTCCGGCAGCTGTATTGATAAGCATACCCCTAAGCGTTGCCTTGTGGGCTTCCCAAAGTGTTAGACGCGACTCTACACTTTCCATATTGATTCGGAAAAATTGTTCTATTTCCACCTTGAGATTCTGGAATACCTCTGGGATTTTAATAATTGACTCATTCAGCTTCCAGTTTGCTCCTGGTCGGTCTAGACAAATTTGTGAGCACCTTAATTCTACCAGTGGGTGATCTGACCATGAAATATCATGGATCCGAGTTTCTGAGATCCTTAGGACTAGTCTGTTTGGGACAAAGAAGTAGTCTATTCTGCTATAGCTATCGTGGGGGTGTGAATAGAAAGTATAGCCCTTATGTCTTGGGTGGAGAAACCTCCAGATATCTGTTTGCTGACTATCTCTTAGACTATATTGACCAACTCTAAGACTATAAAGATTGTGGTGGTAGGGGACTCCACTATTAGGAAGGTAGATAGGGCAATCTGTTGCCAGGACCGCATAAACCGAACAGTTTGTTGTCTCCCGGGTGCTCGGGTTCAGCACATTGCGGATTGGGTAGACAGATTGTTGGGGGGCTGGGATTGACCCGGTGGTCTTGGTACACGTTGGCACCAATGACAAAGTTAGAGAAAGATGGAGGGTCCTAAACAATGATTACAGGGATCTAGGCCAAAAGCTTAAGGCAAGGACCTCCAAGGTAGTATTTTCTGAAATACTACCAGTGCCATGCGCTACCGCAGGGAGACATTCAGAGATCAGGGAGGTTAATGCATGGCTAAGAAAGTGGTGCAGGAAGGAGGGGTTTGGGTTTTTAGAGCACTGGAACTCCTTTTCTGAGAGGTGCCATCTATATTCTAGGGACGGATTGCACCTCATTGAAGAGGGATCTTCTGTGCTAGGGGGGAGAATGCTAAAAAGGTTGGAGGAGATTTTAAACTAGGATGGAGAGGGGAGGGGAATGAAACAGATAATGAACTAAATGGAATAGATGAGGATACAAGGTGGTATGGAGGTAGAATGGGGGCAAGTGCAAGTTTGACAAGCAGTGAGACACCCATAGTAAATACAGATAATACTAGAAAACTTCTAAAGACTAAACAAAGAGGGCGCAGAAAGGAAGGAGCAGATAAGATAAAAGTACAGGCTGAAAAAAAACTGAAATGCATGCTTGCTAATGCAAGAAGCCTGACAGATAAAATGGGGGAGCTTGAATTAATAGCTGCAAGGGAGCAGTATGATATCATAGGCATTACTGAAACATGGTGGGATGAAACTAATGACTGGACAGTTAATTTAGAGGGTTATTCTCTTTTTCGGAAGGATCGAACAAATAGAAGGGGAGGTGGAGTATGTTTATATGTTAAACCGGATCTAAAACCTATTATAAGGGATGATGTCCATGAAGGGAATGATGAAAATGTAGAGACTTTGTGGATAGAAATTAGCAGTGGAGGCAAAAGTATAAAGAAAATGTTTGTGGGAATATGCTATAAACCACCAAGTATCTGTGAGATTGAGGAAGCTAAAATACTTTTGCAAATGGAGAAGGCATCAAAACTGGGTCATGTTTGCATAATGGGGGATTTTAATTATCCAGACATAGACTGTGGCAATGAGATTAGCGTTACAACAAAAGGGAACAGGTTTTTGGGGGTCCTTAAAGACAATTATATGACCCAAATTATTAAGGAACCAACCAGGAGAGGGGCAGTTCTGGATTTGGTCATATCAAACAATGTAGAAGTAATAACAAATATTCAAGTCCTGGAACATGTGGGTAACAGTGATCATAACATGGTCTCATTTGAAATAAACTATCAAAAAACAGATTACTTGGGTTCAACAAAGACCTTCAACTTTGGAAAGGCAGATTTTAATAAACTGAGGTCTAATCTAGTAGTAATACAATTGGATGATATTTTTGTAGGGAAAAATGTAGAAGATAAATGGGCAGTCTTTAAAACATTGTTAGAAAAGCACACTTATCAGTGTATACCCTTGGGTAATAAGTATAAAATAAATAAGTCAAAACCAATGTGCTAAATAAACAGGTAGGGAGGAAATTGGCAAGAAGAGGAAGGCGTTTAGATTCTTTAAGTCAGAAGGGACAGAGACATCGTATCAGAATTATAACGAATGTAACAAAAATTGCAAAAGGGCAGTCAAATTAGCAAAAATGGATAATGAAAAAAGGATTGCAATAGAAAGTAAGGTCAACCCTAAAAAATTCTTTAAGTACCTTAATAACAAAAAAATGAGAAAAGAAAATATAGGACCCTTTCAGTGTGAGATGGGTAGACAGATTATTGGAGATAAGGAAAAAGCTGAGGTATTAAACAAATTAAATGCATGCTTGCTAATGCAAGAAGCCTGACAGATAAAATGGGGGAGCTTGAATTAATAGCTGCAAGGGAGCAGTATGATATCATAGGCATTACTGAAACATGGTGGGATGAAACTAATGACTGGACAGTTAATTTAGAGGGTTATTCTCTTTTTCGGAAGGATCGAACAAATAGAAGGGGAGGTGGAGTATGTTTATATGTTAAACCGGATCTAAAACCTATTATAAGGGATGATGTCCATGAAGGGAATGATGAAAATGTAGAGACTTTGTGGATAGAAATTAGCAGTGGAGGCAAAAGTATAAAGAAAATGTTTGTGGGAATATGCTATAAACCACCAAGTATCTGTGAGATTGAGGAAGCTAAAATACTTTTGCAAATGGAGAAGGCATCAAAACTGGGTCATGTTTGCATAATGGGGGATTTTAATTATCCAGACATAGACTGTGGCAATGAGATTAGCGTTACAACAAAAGGGAACAGGTTTTTGGGGGTCCTTAAAGACAATTATATGACCCAAATTATTAAGGAACCAACCAGGAGAGGGGCAGTTCTGGATTTGGTCATATCAAACAATGTAGAAGTAATAACAAATATTCAAGTCCTGGAACATGTGGGTAACAGTGATCATAACATGGTCTCATTTGAAATAAACTATCAAAAAACAGATTACTTGGGTTCAACAAAGACCTTCAACTTTGGAAAGGCAGATTTTAATAAACTGAGGTCTAATCTAGTAGTAATACAATTGGATGATATTTTTGTAGGGAAAAATGTAGAAGATAAATGGGCAGTCTTTAAAACATTGTTAGAAAAGCACACTTATCAGTGTATACCCTTGGGTAATAAGTATAAAATAAATAAGTCAAAACCAATGTGCTAAATAAACAGGTAGGGAGGAAATTGGCAAGAAGAGGAAGGCGTTTAGATTCTTTAAGTCAGAAGGGACAGAGACATCGTATCAGAATTATAACGAATGTAACAAAAATTGCAAAAGGGCAGTCAAATTAGCAAAAATGGATAATGAAAAAAGGATTGCAATAGAAAGTAAGGTCAACCCTAAAAAATTCTTTAAGTACCTTAATAACAAAAAAATGAGAAAAGAAAATATAGGACCCTTTCAGTGTGAGATGGGTAGACAGATTATTGGAGATAAGGAAAAAGCTGAGGTATTAAACAAATTCTTTGCCTCTGTGTTTACCAGGGAAGAATCAAATTCAATAGTAGTGCCACAGGAGGAAGCCACAACCTCCATATTAATGAACAATTGGTTAACTGAGGAAGAAGTTCATAAGCGACTTGAAAAAATTAAAGTAAATAAGGCACCTGGCCTCGATGGCATACATCCAAGAGTTCTCAAGGAGTTAAGCTCAGTAATAGCAAAACCATTATATTTAATATTCAAGGACTCCATTTCCACAGGCTCAGTACCACAAGATTGGCGTAATGCAGATGTGGTGCCTATATTTAAAAAGGGAGCTAGATCACAACCGGGAAATTACAGACCTGTAAGCCTGACTTCAATAGTAGGGAAACTACTTGAAGGTATAATACGGGATAATATTCAGGAATACCTAATGGAAAACAAAATTATTAGTAATAGTCAGCATGGATTTATGAAGGATAGATCTTGCCAAACTAACCTTATTTGTTTCTTTGAGGAGGTAAGTAGGAATCTAGACCATAGGTAATGCCATTGATGTGGTCTACTTAGATTTTGCAAAGGCTTTTGATACGGTTTCACACACGAGGTTGGTGTACAAAATAAAGAAAGTTGGACTCAGTAATAATATATGCACCTTGATTGAAAACTGGTTAAAGGACAGACAACAGAGGGTTGTCATAAATGGAACTTTTTCAGGTTGGGCTAAAGTCGTGAGTGGAGTACCTCAGGGATCGGTACTGGGACCCCTGCTTTTTAACTTGTTTATTAATGACCTTGAGTTTGGGATCGAGAGCAAAGTCTCCATCTTTGCTGATGATACTAAATTGTGTAAAGGTAATAGAATCAGAGCAGGATGTAATTTCTCTTCAGAAGGACTTGGAGAGACTGGAAACGTGGGCAGGTAAATGGCAGATGAGGTTTAATACAGATAAATGTAAGGTTATGCATTTGGGATACAAGAATAAAAAGGCAACTTACAAATTAAATGGAGATATATTGGGGGAATCCTTGATGGAGAAGGATTTAGGAGTGCTTGTAGACAGCAGGCTTAGCAATAGTGCCCAATGTCATGCAGTAGCTGCAAAGGCAAACAAGATCTTATCTTGCATCAAACGGGCAATGGATGGAAGGGAAGTAAACATAATTATGCCCCATTACAAAGCATTAGTAAGTCCACACCTTGAATATGGAGTACAATTTTGGGCACCAATCCTAAGAAAAGACATTATGGAACCAGAGAGAGTGCAGAGAAGAGCCACCAAATTAATAAAGGGGATGGACATTCTAACTTATGAGGAGAGGGTAGCTAAATTAGATTTATTTACATTAGAAAAGAGGCGTCTAAGAGGGGATATGATAACTATATACAAACATATTCAGGGACAATGTGGATATGGGAAATGAATCCCTGTTAGGTGCTAGAAATGTCTTAGTGGTATTGTGCAATATAGCATTAGAATCCAGGAAAGAGTTAACTTCATGTGCAGTAAAAAGGCATTGAATACTCACTTGATAGCCATAATATAGGATATATGTAGAATGGTATGCAGGCACCACAGTGGGTGTGTGAAATGTACACTCACTGAAGAGAGCACACCCCACACCCACTAATGGGACAGCACACCTCAATCCCTAGGTATGAGACAATGTATAGCCATAAACAGTAGAACTGCAATAACAATATTGAATAACTCACGAATCCATCCTGGATAAATGTAGCGTGCCTCCTTCCGGTATGATGAATCCAAATTGAGAAAAAGAGTGGTGGAGCACTGCTGAAAAAATTAAAGGGCTGGAGGCTGCTAGCAAGTAAAAATGCTTTAATTTAAGGCATGAGTAGACCGGGCTACAAACAAAGAAGGTATCTCTAACGCGTTTCGCGCTGTCAGAGCGCTTTGTCAAAGAGTAACCTTAGTGTGGGTAAATGACTCATTTATAAATGCAGGAGTGCAGAAGTATGTTCGCGCCAAAGCGGACACCCCCCGATCACGTGGTCTGGTGTAATTACGGGCGCCTGCAAGGTTTGGACAACCTCCCCCACACATGCATGAATAAAAGTAATTAACAGTGAATAAAACCCAAATAACCACCCTCTTGCCAAGTCTCTACCTGCACAGCCGCTTCCCTGTCACTCCCGGTCTCCTTCCAAAAACCAAGATGGCGATCGGAACTAAATCTATGGAGGCCCTGGATGGACAAAAAAAGCACACTGCGCAAAACAGTGACTTCAAAACAAGGACAACTTTATCGTATATAAAATCAACACAAGAACAATATTGAAAAAGATAAGAAAAGAAAACTGAAAAGAAAAGAAATGAAAAGCAAAACATATAATAAAACATGAATAGGCTAAATGTGAATAGTAAAAAAAGCAGTATCATTATTATAATATATAAAGAAACACACTTGTTTTAACCCCTAACAGTGAAAATTATATAAATAATGTAGTAACATATTCAAAATAGATACAACCTGAATAACACTGTTCCACTGATGTGAACAACAATAAATCTAAGTAGATTTTTTATAAAATTAAATTTCTTCTTTATATATGGGTGCATTTATATATTCAATAGATTTTGTATTTAATATCACTTCATATCGGTATTCAATAATATGTAGTTCATGTAGTTAGGTAACTATTTATATGTGTATAGACTTATCATGTATATTCATTCAATATAGTTATCATTATTTAATAATTAACATGTTCATATTTAGGATAATATATATATACATATATGATTTATTGTTGTTCACATCAGTGGAACAGTGTTATTCAGGTTGTATCTATTTTGTCTATGTTACTACATTATTTATATATTTTTCACTGTTAGGGGTTAAAACAAGTGTGTTTCTTTATATATTATAATAATGATACTGCTTTTTTTACTATTCACATTTAGCCTATTCATGTTTTATTATATGTTTTGCTTTTAATTTCTTTTCGTTTCAGTTTTCTTTTCTTATCTTTTTCAATATTGTTCTTGTGTTGATTTTATATAAGATAAAGTTGTCCTTGTTTTGAAGTCACTGTTTTGCGCAGTGTGCTTTTTTGTCCATCCAGGGCCTCTGTAGATTTAGTTCCGATCGCCATCTTGGTTTTTGGAAGGAGACCGGGAGTGACAGGGAAGCGGCTGTGCAGGTAGAGACTTGGCAAGGGGGTGGTTATTTGGGTTTTATTCACTGTTAATTACTTTTATTCATGCATGTGTGGGGGAGGTTGTCCAAACCTTGCAGGGGCCCGTAATTACATCCGACCACGTGATCGGGGGGTGTCCGTTTTGGCGCGAACATACTTCCGCACTCCTGCATATATAAATTAGTAATTTACTCACACTAAGGTTTCTCTTTGACAAAGCGCTCTGACAGCGCGAAACGCGTTAGAGATACCTTGGCAGAGAGAGAAAAGGGGAATGGAGAAATCGAGAGAGTGAAGTTCTTAGTGAAAACCAGTCTAAGTTAGTGGCCACCTTGTGGTGCTGGCTGCAGTCCATTGTTGAAGGCCAAAAGAAAAGGTTAGAGAAAAAAGCGGGAAGCCCAAGGGAGAGAGGGTCATCAATGTGGCAATTGAAGTCCCCAAGGAGAAGAACAGGGGAGTCTGAGGAGAGGAAGAAAGAGAGCCACGGATTCAAAGTGAGAGAAAAGGCAGAAGGGGATGAGTAGAGTAGGTGGGCGATAGATGACCGCCACATGGACAGGGAGAGGAGAGAAAATCTGGACAGTGGTACCTCAAAGGAGGAAAAGCAAGAGAGGAGGAATAGGAAGGTTCGGTAACGACAGAAAGGAGAGCACTATGAACTTCTCCTCAGTTAACCAATTGTTCATTAATATGGAGGTTGTGGCTTCCTCCTGAGGCACTACTATTGAACTGGATCCCCTGGAAACACAGAGGCAAAGAATGTGTTAAACCTCTGCTTTTTCCTTATCCCAAAATCTACCATCCATCTCACCACTGAAGGGTGCCAATTTTCCTCATGTTTGATAGGTACTTAAGAACATTTTGGGTACCTTACTCATTGCAAAATTTTGTCATTATTTGATATTTATTTTCATTATTTGCTTTTCTTATAGAACGGTTGGCCTGTTGTAGATTTAAACCCTGTAAATAAACCCCTGCTAGAAAATACAGTGTTTTCCGGCCTTAAATTGGGACAAAAGAGACTGGAACGTGGTGTGGGCATTACACTGGTTCATTGGAATGGGCTTGGCCCCGAAGAACTCTCTTGGGTTCCTAAGGACCAACTTCACGCCCCTGGCTTATTCGGGCCTTTCATAAGAGGTTTCATTTCAAGCCATTCCTGGATGGTCGCCAGAGTTCACCCATGAAGGAGGGGGGGTGTTACTGTGAGATTGTCCATCAGATCCGCCCCTATGACACACCCAGTGATGGGGTGCATGCTGCACTAACAGGCGAGGGACCACCACACGCCTACATTTCAATAAATGCACCCCCCCCCAACACACAGTAGAGTAATGGCAAAATTATGGGTACAGGGTGGGTAGTGGGTGCCGGGTGGGGTCGTTGGACCTCCCGGTGTGGTAGAAGGGCAGGTGGGTTAACCCCTTAATCTACAGCAGTTATTAACACTACGGTGATTAAGGGGTTTGGGCCATTAGATTTTATTTATTATGTATGCTTTCTGGCAACAGAACGTTGACCTGCTATGCTGATAAGCATTATACATCATCCTTCATTTGGCGAGGTAAGTAGAACGGTTTTATTTATTTTATTTATGCTGCCTGATAATTTTGTGCTTGACTCCTACTACCACCGTTGACGCGTCCTTTGATGAAGTGCCGACACGTGCCAGGCTGGGGACACCGCACGGACCTCGCTCAGGCTTCGCCCCATGATGTCATGGTTGAGGCCACCACAATCAAGCTACGCAAATTGCCCCTACCTTGGGCACATAAGGGGTTAATTGCATCAGTAATTATTCCACACCTGCACTTCTCCTGCCCCTGTTTACCAGTGGACGAATATGTCCTGTTGCTTTCTTGTCTTGCTTCTCCTGTTCCTGTTTTGACCTACTTTTATCTAACCTCTGCCTCTCTGACCCTTGACCTCACGTGCATTTGGACTTCTACCTTCTATACCCCTGGACCCGGCACCGCATAACTCTATCCGATCTCTCCAATCCTAGACCATGGGAAGTACCTCGACCATTCTGACTTCTCCTACTCTGACCCAGCACCTACACGGCTACCACTCTGCACTTCGTCGACATGCTGCCAAGTTTGTAGGTCGGTGTTACCAACATCCCCACCTCAGCCTTGCTGTCCTGTCTTGTTTTGTGTTGAGCACTCGTTATAGTAGATAACACAGGACAATATTTGACTCTGGCCAACGTATATGCCCCCTGTGAACACATCCCAATTCTTTGGGTCGTTCTTTACTACGCTAGACAGGATAGCAAAAGGGTTCCATAAATGGGAAATTTTAATCTGGTAATGACCCTAACTAAATAGTTTGGCTCATCCTAAAAAAAGAAAAAAGAAAAACACGGATAAAATTCCTTCGTAGTCTTAGAGATAATATAAGGAAGGGTCTCACCGCTAAACTAATACTTTAGATATTTAATATGAAAAGTCCAAGTGGCATAGGGAATATATGAATCTATATACAACATAGGAGATAAGGATTGGAGAAAACCCTTCCCCCCCAAGAAGCCCTCAAAAATTGCACTCATGTGGTAGTACTCAGTGGAGATAACATTGATCCAGGATACACATTATGCCTATACTGCCAGTCTAGTGAGTGAAAAAATAATAATATAAATCTTTAATAGTTATTACAAAACCACGGGTGTAATATCAAGGAAAGTTTAAAATTACGCGCTGGAATATGAAATATATATACAGGATATGATTGTTGCAGCACTTCCCTTTGGTCCGATTTTGTGTGGGTTGTAAATAGAGTTTGTAATCTACCAATCTAAGATAGATAATTCCTTTTCCAGCTCTATTCTATCCTGTGTCTTTACCAACAGGAGGTGCAACATCTAGCATGTAGCGAAGAGGTTAACTATACCTGCTTGTTACTCTGTGTAACCTTGCAAGGATTCCTCCCCTAAACACATTGGAGGATAAACGTAAGGATACATTTTTGATACCTGACTCATGCATCATACATTTTGGCAAGTGTACTGTATCTTGAGTGTCTATACCTAGAGAGTAATCCCCTGGACACATCTGCTACGCAGTTATATTCCATTCCCTGTACTGTGATTAACTTGGTGTGAAGTTCTTTACTCAGGGAGAATTACCTGTGTGGGATTAGAATATCTTCCAATATATGAGTACTCCCCATTTTTAGTCATATTCCACTGCCGTAATTCTCTTTAACTCTTGTTTTCTAGTTTGTTTATTGTATTATTTTTTTCTCTTCACTTTCCCCATTCGTTTGAGCATTCTTACCTGATCTCCCTTGCTGTGATTTAATACGTTTTGCTAGTAGGATAGTTCCGGATCAAGACCGCTGAGTACTCACATGAGTGCAATTGGGACTTCTTGTGGTGAAGGGTTTTCTCATCTACCTCCTAGTGAATATAGTTACATATAATGAGTGAAAAAGACATCCGTCCATCAAGTTCAACAGCTAAATTTAACAACAGATACTTATCTATATCTATACTTATTGATCCAGAGGAAGGCAAACAAAAAAACCCCATTAAGGGAAAAATGAATTCCTCCTGATTCCAGAAATTGGAAATCGATGAATCCCTGGATCAACATCCTCCCAGTATACTTATTTGGTATTACCTGATACCTTTCCCATCTAAAAGATGTCCAACCTTTTTTGAACAATCTATTGTTATGCCATCACAGTCTCCATGGGTAATGAATTCCACATTTTAACTGCCCTTACGTAAAGAACCCTTTCCTTTGTTTGCTGGTGAAATTTCCTTCCCCACCTTAAGGGATGGCCCCGAGTCCTTTGTACTGCCCGTGGGATGAACAGTTCTTTTTAAAGCTCCTTGTATGTCCCTGAATATAAATTGAGAAAAAGAGTGGTGGAGCACTGCTGAAAAAATTAAAGGGCTGGAGGCTGATAGCAAGTAAAAATGCTTCATTTAAGGCATGAGTAGACCGGGCTCACAAACAAAGAAGGTAG
>WSYH01017679.1:0-11781 GCA_036426205.1 Ascaphus truei
GCCACCTGGTGGTTGGCTCAAGTAATTAACCTGCCATGCAATGTGTTTGTGTTTCCCAGGTTTGTTCTCCGCAGGATGGTGCTGCTAGAAGTAGGTCCAAGTGGGGACCATTGGATTCCACCAGAGGGAGAGTGTAGCCCCTGTAAGTAAGAGCGGGCTACTTATCCATCTCCTACTGGAGTAAGCCCTGGTAAGGGCAGGCGCCAGTAGTAACCATGGGTTTTCCCCCCACAAAGCCCTGTCTGGAGTGATAGAAGTAGGCCCCTGACTCTGTAGCAGGCCTGAGACAGAAGGGAGGTTCTGCTGACATCACAAGGGGCAGGGCTGGATCTATTTAGTGGGCTGTCCGGTGTGTGTCTGTGTCAGTTGGTGGATGTCAGTCTGTGGAGTTGGAGTGTCTGGCTTGTGTGTCAGAATCGGGAGAGGAGAGTGGCAGATCTGTATGGAGACAGTATTAGCCATGCTGAGAGTGCTTGGAGGAAATACTCAGAGCCCCTCTGAGTAGAGCGGACAGAACTTTAGAAGTGGACCAATGCCCCTCACCCTGTTCAGGGGGTGAGGGGAAAGACATCTAGCCTCACCCATAGGGCCTACCCTGGGGGTGGAGGCAGGGGTATTGCAGCCCCAACCAGGCCATCCTGCAGGGTACATTCCTGGAGGATAAGGAGTGGAGGAAAAGACCCTGTCGTGTTCATACATTTGGAGTTACTGCTGCCAATGAACTGCTGCTGTGTGTTTTCTAAGAGACAATAAAGACACTGCTGTTTTACACAAAGAGACTGTGTGAGAGCTGGATCATTCGCCCTGGGACCAGGGTTTTCTCTGTAAGGGTCCTATCCCACATCCCTGGGACTTATGGAGATGGAGGCGCTGCACCACAACCACTAAAGAATGGAGGCATATACCCCAGAAGCCTGGCCCTGTTATCCCCCACACCAACGCGGGAGACTCAGGCCCTCCTGTTACAAGCAGGTACACAGGCGACACGTTTTATTGCACTGCGGCCAGTTCCGCAAGCCGGGAAATTTCCCGGCTTGCTAGTGGCATCCCCTCGGCGTGCCGTGCGTCACCGATGCACGGTCACGCGTCATCTGGTGCCTGCGCCCCCTGCACGCGCGTCCAGGGCTCCCCGAGGGAGCCCTGGTGTCACGCGATGTGGGGGACGGCGGCACGGGGTTCCGGGGGGGACGGCGGACCCGGCAGCGGGAGGAAGAAAGCCCCGATCGGAGGGCGCTCCTCCGCTGCTTCGGCGCGCGCCCGGCACCCTCCGGCGCGCGCCAGGTTACTGCTGCGGCCGAGAACGGGCAAATGCTCGAATAAACTCGGCCGCAGCAGTACGCACCACCATACACATGTAGCCAGCCCTCAATACACCTTAGAGGCACGATCTGTGTCTGGGGGGGGAGGGAACATAGGCTACATTTAGATGATGTAGTGGTCTATAGCCCAGACTGGGAAAGTCACCTAAAACATCTAGAGGAGGTGGTTAATTTGATTGCAGAGGCTGGGTTAACTATAAACCCAAAGAAATGTGCACTGGGTTTCACACAAACTAGATATTTGGGATACATGTTAGGAAATGGAGAAGTGCGACCGGAGAATAGCAAAGTGAATGCTATTCGGGAAGCAAAGAAAAAAACCGGCGCCTCCGAAATATAAAAATAAGATCTGACCAAACATAAAGTCCAACACGAATGGAGAGGAGTCCTGGGAGGAATCTTCAATGAAGTCTCATAGAGGACAAACAAACATGTAAGATAAAAACAGAAAAGACAAAAGAAAAAAGATCATAGTGCAACTCAAAAACAAACAAAAAAGCACTGAAAAGATTGGCAAGAAAATAATTACAAATTTAATGCAAGTGTAAAATATAAATAAAACAACATACACATGTAAGTTGGCTAGAGACGCTAATAAAGCTGTAACATCCAGTGGGAGTAAAATGGGAATCCTGCTTACAGCAATACTGAATGGTATAAGTCCGTAGAACAACTGTCTTTAGATTCAGACCGGAGCCTCTGCAAAGAATAGAAACAGCAGCCTCCAGGGATCCACACTGCCGAACGACCGCTGCTGAGCCACACACCGACCTTTGGAGTGAGTGAGGAATATCACATGGGAGGACCGGGGCTGCACGCTGTTGGAGGGATCACGGGCACCATACACACAGACCACCAGGTCGCACGATGTGCTGGTGACGTCACACCACACCGCGAGGGCAGGGGGAGCGCCCGGGAAAGCAATGGAACTCTTCATTGCTGTAAGTAGGATTCCAATTTTACTCCTACTGGATGTTACAGCTTTATCAGCGTCTCTAGCCCAACTTACATGTGTATGTTGTTTTATTTATATTTTACACTTGCATTAAATTTGTAATTATTTTCTTGCCAATCTTTTCAGTGCTTTTTTGTTTGTTTTTGAGTTGCATTATGATCTTTTTTCTTTTGTCTTTTCTGTTTTTGTCTTACATGTTTGTTTGTCCTCTATGAGACTTCATTGAAGATTCCTCCCAGGACTTCTCTCCATTCGTGTTGGACTTTATGTTTGGTCAGATCTTATTTTTATATTTCGGAGGCGCCGATTTTTTTCTTTGTATTATTTGTATCGGTTTGTGTTAACCATTTTGCCTAGGCAGCCCCCACTTTAATTTTAAAGTGCATTGTATATACTATTGTCACCTATAGTGTCACTATTCACATTTACCGCATTAGCGCTGATTTCACTGCTCTTCCTTTTTATCTATTTGGTAAGCAGCGATACCTAGAACCAAAAAGGAGGTAAGATCCTTTCTTGGATTGGTAGGATATTACCGTAGGTTTATCCCTAACTTTTCATCCATAGCAGCCTCGCTTACCAATTTAACCAAGAATAAAGAACACAATTTGGTGACCTGGACTCCAGAGTGTAATGCTGCATTTAATCAGTTGAAGGATATTTTATGCAGTGAACCAGTGTTGAAAAGTCCAGACTTCAAGTTACCATTTATTGTACATTGTGATGCTTCAGAGGTGGGGCTAGGGGCAGTACTTAGCCAGGAAGTTGAAGGGGTGGAACACCCTGTTTTGTATATAAGCCGTAAGCTATATCCAAGAGAAACCAGATATGCCACGGTTGAGAAGGAATGTCTGGCAATTAAGTGGGCATTGGAAGTGTTGAGGTGTTACCTGTTGGGACAGCAATTTTCACTAGTCACCGATCATTATGCACTTACGTGGCTGAACAATATGCAATGTAAAAATGCCCGGGTTACCCGATGGTATCTAGCCCTACAACCATTTAAATTTACGGTATCATACCGACCTGGAAGTCAGCATCATAATTCAGATCATTTATCCCGATATGGGGCTGAAATAACTAGGAAGGAAGGTGCTGAGAAATAGCAAGATTGATGTTCATGAACTTTAGTGTATTTAGATTTGACTACAGTAAATGTGGTTTTGTCTCATATAGGGCCTGGACATGGAACCTCTACAGTGGGAGGGCGGAGGTTCCCTATTTCTCACCATAAGAGAGTAAAATTGCAGCAACCCTGTCTCTTACAAAAGTATGTTGGAGAAAAATCCTTACTGTTTTCCTCTTAAAGTGGGGGATATGTAACATAGCTGATTGTACTATTGTGGAAGTTAAATGCATGTTTGCTTTCTGGCTTCAAGTGCACCACCTTTCTTTCTTTCTGTTTTTGTTGGGCCCAGCGATCTTCTTTTTGTTTCCTTTATCTGAAACTTTACTAACCTTTAATGTGGTGTCCTGAGGTCAGTCAGTATAATGCAGGTATAGTAAATGTTAAACACAGTTTGATGTTACACAGCCATGGGCAATCTCTGTTAAAAAGGAAAAGGGTGTTTCCTTCCTGCATACCATCCAGGGTAGATTATACCATGGTATGGAGGGGGAAGGGGGAATTAAAGTAAGTGATACTGAATGTCATTTATTTTGCAGAGTAAAGACATGCATGGGATGTTTGTGAAAGGTACTGTTTTGGGGCTTGCTATAGAAAATTGTATGTTGTGTGAAGTGTATTATGTTTGCTAATTGTGTAAGTTTTTGGGAGACAACTCCCCTGTGTGGTTTACTTTATTTGGTTTTGTCCTAATTAACCAGTAATAAAAGGAAGGGGGTTTCTTTCCTTTTTTTGGTCTGCTGCACTCCTTGTTGCTGCTATGTGATATGAGGTGCTCTCTTTCTGCACTCCTTGTTGCTGCTATGTGATATGAGGATGTCTGTGGAACTTCAGTGAAAGGATGCAAACTTTCTAATGCAGATATTGCTGGCTACTCTGTGGCTGGAGACACCACGCTGGGGGAACTGGTTGTTGTACACCTGAATGTGGAATACCTAATAAAAAGAAGGTTCAGAGAACAGCAAACGCCTCTTTAATTCTTCCCAGGGTCTGATGCTGCTGCTTCCTTAAATAAAAAGGCTGGGACTCAACCTTTCACAGCTGCATGCCACCGAGATCAGCGTGATGACGCAAGCCGGTACGGGACCGGAAGGCTATGCACTTATCCCGCTCAGGATGTACGCATGCACCTAATGCGGCAGTTGGGGGTGGCTGGTGTAGATGACGTGCTGCCGGGAGCAGAGCACCCGGTTGCGGGTCTGGGTAAGGAGAGAGCGCGCAGAGGAGGGCACGAATCACGGCTCCTTACACTTAATTCGGGAGCTGGTACATTTGGTAACCCTGACAGTTCTTCTTCGTTGTCTTGATCGGAGAGGTTTCCAGCGGCTTAAGGCCCTGGCCCCACATAAAACGAATGTCATTGTTATTGTCACCCATTGGGCTGAATGCCGGACTTTCAGGATTTAGGGCCTGAGTAGCAGTACCAGATGAAGTAGGCAGGGGATCACTAGGACCAGTGATAAGCTCGTCTTCCATTACCTCCTGCTTATTAGGAGAAGAATCTGGTTGATCAGGCACACCAACTTGAGGAATGGGCAATAGATGGTTCCTATGTCAAATTTTGATCCGTTCTTCTGAGTCCTTTATTCGGTACACAGGAATCCCAGGCAGCTGGGAAACCACTTTGAAAGGATTCTCTCTCCATCGACCAGCCAGTTTATGTTTTCCTAGCACTCTCAGATTTCTCAGAAGGACCTTGTCTCCCGGGTGAAGCTCCCTATAACGCACTTTACAATCGTACCGTCGTTTATTATGGTTCAGTTTAGCAGTGTACCTTCCTGATTTCTGGAGATTAATCTTCAGTCATTTGATGTATTGGTAATGTGATACATTGGGCACTCCATCAGTAGAGATTCCCAAAAGGAAGTCCACCGGTAGTCTTGCTTCTCTGCCAATCATCATAAAATAGGGAGAGAACCCAGTGGACTCATGCCGGGTGCAGTTGTAGGCATGCACCAAATGTTCCATGTGCTTGCTCCAACCAACCTTCTCTGTGTCTCTCAGAGTGCCCAGCATGTCTAGCAGAGTCCGATTGAATCATTCAGGCCAGGCATCACCCTCAGAGGGATATGGAATGGTACGAGATTTTTCGACATTGAGCAACTTCAGCAACTCTTTTATGAACCTGCTCTTTAAATCGCGGGGTCCGAGGGCATGCGATTTGGCAATCCATAATGGACAAAGTATTTCTCCCACAACACCTTATCTACTGTGAGAGCCTTTTGGTCTTTGGTTGGGAAGGCTTGAGTATAGCGGGTTGAGTGATCGGTGATTACTAGGGCATTCCCAATACCCCGAGAATCTGGTTCTATGCACAGGAAGTCCATGCAAACTAGGTCCATAGGACCAGAGCTCTTCAGGTGATACATTGGGGCTATGTAGGCAGAGTTTTCCTTTGAATGCACCTCAAGCATTGTCGGCAATGATGTTCCACAGCCTCTCACATTTTCGGCCAATAAAACCTGTTCCTTACAAATCCAAACATTTTATCTACACCCAAATGTCCATGGTCATCGTGCAGTGACATTAGAACCAGGTATGGCAGTTTCCTGGAAGCACTAGCTGCCTCCTATTAAGATGGTTATGGTTGGGGACTATTCAGTATAGCAACCCATTGTCTAGTTGGAATTTATCCCATTCCTTCATGAGAGGCCCTACGGTATGTCCGGGAGCTCGGTTAATTAATTTGGGTTTCTTCTTCTGTACTGCCCGCTGCAGAGGACCACACACTGTGTCCGCCATCTGAGCTTCGATGATATCCTTCCATCCTATCTTGGGATATCCCATCCTTGTCAGGGCCTCCAGGTAGCAGTACGCAGCCAGGAGTGCATTGGAGTGCATTGGGCTGGCATCCCAGAGAATCTACCAATCGCAACTCAGAGAAGGCCACTTTCCCTTCTGAAATATCTGCTGCGGCATTAAAGAGGGCTGCCCAGGGCTCGACGTCCACTGAGCTCTAGAACAGAGTTTGAGTAATCTATGGGGGTTTAATCGCATGGCCAAGCTTCCCAGGTTTTGTTGAATTTATCTAGTTGTTGTTTTAATCGAGCTGATAGGAGTTCCATCCGACGGACTTCCCTGATGCTGGTGAGGACCATCTTCTTGTTGGGTGGTCTAGTTTTTTCCATTTTGCCACTATTGAGCGGCAAGCTGCCGTTAGTACAAAGGATGTTAATTTTTTGGTCCGAGGAGGGAGGCCTTCTATAGGCTTACCCAACAGAAACGACACTGGATCCAGTGGGACCTCCATCTCACTTATCTCCTCCACCATGGCTCGGATCATATCCCAAAAAGGGCCCAACATGGGACAGGTCCACAGTATATGTACCAGGTCTCCCTGCTGGCCGCATCCCCTCCAACAGAGGTCTGACAGGCCAGGGAAGGCCTGGCTCAGCCTGCTCGGGGTGAGGTACCAGTGGAATAAAATTTTATAGATATTTTCCTTGATGGTAGTACAAATTGAGGTTTTGGTTGTGGCATCCCAGATATCCTCCCAGTCTTCTCTATCTATTTCTATATTGAGGTCAGCAGTCCACTTAAGCATATAGGTATGGTTGACGGGTATCAGGGCACGTGCTAGTCCCATATAAATCCTCGAGATCAGACCCTTCCGATATGCTCCTACTGCACATATCTTTTCAAAATTAGAGGGGTTTTCAAACTTGGAGTTGTGGGAGATCGTTGTTAAAAAGTGTCTGATCTGGAGGAAAGCGAATAGGGGGAGACCCCCGGGGGCATATTTTTCCTGTGCTTTGGAGAATTTCATAGGCTGCCCTTTGATTAGCAGATCGGACGCTGGGATCACAACCCGGGGGGAAGTCTGGATTGCCAAACAGGGGGGTCAGAATTGAAGGGGATGATGATAGGCCAAATTTAGTTCTTGTTTTCGACCATATCCCCATGTACATCTCATTGCTCCTTGGCCCCCTGATCACAAAAGGGACGGGAGGGAGAGGAGAGAAATGTAGAAGGCCTCAATCTCCAACCAGCTGCTAGACGATGGGTCATTATTCCAAGTGGCAGTCTGTATAAGGTGGACTGCAAGGTAATATTTGGAAATATCTGGTACTCCCAGACCTCCACTCTCTCTTGGTGCCATCATAACCGATCTTGCCACTCTTGGTTTTTTCCCATTTCAGATAAATTGTAGTATACTATTTTGGATATTTTTGAGTTCAGCTCCTGGGACCTGGACTGGAAGCGTTTGGAATAAATACAGAATTCTAGGGAGGATATTCATTTTTACTGAAGCAACTCTACCCAGCCAGGAGATTTGGTGTTCATTCAAGCTCTGTAGGTCTCCTTTAATTTTTGCAAATAGTGGGGGGAAGTTATGCATAAACAATATCTCACATGAGTTCGTAATTTTAATTC
This sequence comes from Ascaphus truei, assembly GCA_036426205.1. Lineage (NCBI taxonomy): Eukaryota > Metazoa > Chordata > Amphibia > Anura > Ascaphidae > Ascaphus > Ascaphus truei. The sequence continues at coordinate 7,775 of WSYH01017679.1, forward strand.
TGAGGTATCGAATATAGGAGGAGTTCCATTTATAGCTGAAATTAATTTGTAGTAGATTTACCTCGGATGGTGCCAGGGATAAATTTAGGGCTTCAGTTTGTCATTAATAATTTTAAATTCTGACATCTGGCCGAATTTTTCTAGTTGTGATTGAAGGTTGGGAAGGGACGTCAAGGGAGCCGCCAGAGATAGAATTACATCGTCGGCGAACAGGTATATCTTGTATTCCTCTTGACCTATTTTGATTCCCATTATATTGATATCTTTTCTGATGGTGGCCGCCAGGGGTTTGATCGATAGGGCAAAGAGGAGAGGGGACAAGGGGCAGCCCTGTCTCGTACCGTTTTTTATGATTACGGGACTTGAACCTCCGCCCGGGAGCTTTATCAATGCAGACGGGTTTTTATACAGAGCTTTGATTCCCTCGAGGAAAGGACCTCGGAAGCCAAATTTGATCAGTGTGATCTAAAAAATCCCATCTAATTCTATCAAATGCTTTTTCAGCATCGAGGCTTAAAATAAAGGCCTTTGTTTTAGAGAGATGTACATGGTCGATGATATTTATAATTTTACGTGTATTGTCTGACGCTTGTCTACCCATGACAAAGCCGACCTGGTCTTTGTGAATCAAGCTCGGGATTATTGGGTTTAATCTATTGGCCAAAATTTTGCTGTATATTTTCAGGTCCGAATTAAGAAGGGAGATCGGTCTGTAGCTGCCGCAATTTAGTGGATCCTTACCCTCTTTGTGAATTATTGCCAGGTTTGCTAGGGACATCAAGGGAGGTATATCTTCCCCTTCCATGAAGGAGTTGAAAACTTCTAATAGATGTGGGATCAGCACTGCCTTAAATTTTTTACAGAAACCATCTGGGCCCGGGGTCTTGTTTGTTTTTAGTTGTTTTAATACTTCCAGTATTTCACCGGCGTTTATTTTCTCATTTAATTTTAGGGCGGTTTCTTCTGAGAGGGCCGGTAGGCTGCATTCCTCTAGATATTTTGTGATAGCCGTCAACCCGGACTTCGCATTCTGGGGGGGTTTAGGTTATAAAGTTTAGTATAGTAGTCTACAAATTCTTGGGCAATTTCGCTCTCCTTGAGCATTTTGGAACCGGATTTCGTCCGATTGCAGTAATTTGGGATTTAACCCTAAGACCTCTTCACTTATTGGCCAGGATCCGGTCAGCCTTATTGCCCTTGTCGTAAAATCTCTGTTTTGTCCACCTCATTGCCCGCTCTACCTCATCAAGTTGGACTCCTTTTAATTCCATCCTTGCTGTATTAAGTTTTTTGTATAGCCGTTTTGTCGGCTTGCTTTTGTGTTCAGATTCTAGCGATCGAACCTTTTCTTACAATTCTTTATATATTCTCTCCTTTTTTTCTTTTGGAATGACGTGATGGAAATGAGGGAGCCTCGGATTGTTGCCTTATGGGCCTCCCAAAGCATTACTGGAGAGCTTACTGAGCCCTTGTTCAATAGAAAATACTCTGAGATTTTTTGAGAGACCGAATTTATTACTTCTGGAGAGTTTAACAGAGAATCGTTTAGTTTCCACTGGTGGTGAGTTTTCTTAAAGAAAGGCAAAGAGAGCGACAAATCAATGGGGGCATAATCGGACCAGGATATCAAGCCAATATTAGACTGGGAGGATGCCTGGAGGGCTTCTGTGGTACCTAGAAAAAAATAAATCCTAGAGTTGGACTGATTGGGGGTTGAGAAGAATGTGTAGTCTCTCTGTCCCTCATGTTGTAACCTCCAGATGTCAAACAAGGAAAAGTCCCTGAGAACTCTTTAAATTTTTTGGCGTTAATGAGGGTGGACTTAGGTGGTGCTGTGCCCTGTGTGCTGGATCTATCAAGATCTGGCGAGTTTATCATGTTGAAGTCTCCTGCCAGGATAAGTGGTGTATATCTTGTTTTACTCACTTTTTCGAGGACCGTTCTGAGGAAGGGTATTTGTCCTTCATTGAGCGCATAGATGTTCACTAGGGTGATTGGCAATCCTGCAAGAGAACCTGAAAGTATTAAATATCTTCCCTCTGAATCTGCACTGGACCATTCAAGGGTAAATGGGGTATTCTGACGGAACAAAATAGCAACGCCTCTTTTTTTTAATCTACAAGAGGCAAAAAATGCCTGTGGGTATGTATTGCTGAACGTATTGAGTGGCGTTGAGGTGTTGAAATGTGTCTCCTGTAAAAAGATTATGTCCCCTTTTAGTTTATTAATCTCCTGCAGGGCCAATCTACGCTTTGGAACTGAGTTAAGCCACTTTACATTAATCGATACTAATTTTATATCATGTGAGATAGACATATTTTTGTCTGAGTCTTCTTAGCCAGGTAAGTGACTACTTTCCCAAGGCAGTCAACCCCCTCTTTTCTTTGGGGGAGAAACCCACTGCACTTCCGATTCCCGGCACCAGCGTCATCCCAGGGCGAAGCCGCCATGGGGGAAGAGGGTTCCTCGAGGGGGGGCAGGGGGGTAGAAGGGGGGAGACAGTAAGAAGGAAAAAGTAGGAAGTAGATGGGCTATGAATTTGCCCTAGACTAAACTCCTTCATTGCCCTAATGGCGAAGGATGTGGGCATAGGGCCCTTGGAGACCTTCTCGTGCGAACAGACACCAGTGCTCCCAGGGGGGAAGCCGAGCCCCCTCTTCCATATAGTCTGGTCAGACCCAGACAAACAATTGCATACATATGAAGCATAGTTGCGGTTGTGATAAACCCAAACATAACATTTCAACTTTTTCTTAGTAAACTTTTAACTACAGTACACTCGAGGAGAGAACCTCAGTTAACGATTCATTTAAAGGAACAATTCTGTTATCTAAAGGAGCAGAGGGAGCACAGGAGGGGGGGGACAGTGGGGAGGGGGGGGAAGCATCCCCAGAAGAGCAAAACATATCAGCCTTATGACAAGTTTAACCGAATAAACATATATCTGAGCAAAATAGATTCCCATCCGGGTCAACGTCCTGGGCTCGAATTTTTGCTGACCACAGATCTGTGAGACGTGTGGGGTGGGGACGCGGGGAGGGGAGAGGGGGGGAAGGGAGGAGGAGGAGGAGGGGGGGAGGAGAGGGCACTCGTTTTTACTGTACCAGACTAGGAATAAAATCTCCTGAGCTATTATAAAAATATTGTAATTGTCCAGTAGTATTGCAAAGATCACAATACACAGTGTGATTGCATTTAGATGTGCCTACATATATTATAACCCCTCACATATTTTACAGCTAAATATTTCCTTGCGTCTGTAAATGCACGGAAATCTCCAACAGAATAAGTATAATTTTCACACATCCTATCTCTCTGATCTTTCGTTTGATGTGAATATATGTACGCATCTTCTGAATAGATATACGGTACTATATTGAGGGGTCCATCTAACTGTAACTTATATAAAACCATTGCCAGCTCAGCTCTTCTATATAAATGGTTATAAACACATTATATCTTGACATAGCCTTTAATAATAATAGGTATGAGTATATAATTCACTCATCCTGCAGCACCTAAAAATATATGTACACAGATATAACTAAATATAATATTAATAATGAGGGCCACCCTATATACTAAATCTAACAACATAGATATAATAGAATCTGTACCCCTTTCATCTTCGTACCCCTTACGCTTAGTTACCAGATAAAAAATAATAATAATAATAATACAAATAACCCCTAATAATAACCCAACCAGCATCCACTGATCTGTTTGGTAGTTTCCGGTCAGAATCCTAAACTATATGTTAGTATCTAAAATATAAAACATACAGTAGAATTCATAGAAAAACAGAAAAAATATAAGGTTAATATACAATAATTCAGCTATAATGAATATATGACGATTTAAAGTTCTTATTCTTTGTTTCTTCATACATAAAAAACTTGTATAAATGTCTTTCAGTTCTTTAAAGACTTGTATAAATGACTAGCTTATATACCCGACGTTGCCCGGGATTGCAGGGGCGGGGGGGTGAAAGGCGGGGGTGGGGGGGT
>WSYH01017680.1:0-11778 GCA_036426205.1 Ascaphus truei
CACAGAACAAATCTTCCGGTCCTTCTAAACTTCAAAGACCACCTCTGTCCCACTTTGGACACCATATGTAGGCGGACGCTCACAGAAGTATGCAAGGGAGAACTGATTATATTATATTATAATATTATAATATTACTGATTATATTACTGATTATATAGTGAAATTAAATAAGCCTTTATTGCGCCTTTCCTTAACATCAGGAAACCATCCAAAAAAGCGGTAACAACAGCTTCTATTCACTTGGGAGTATTTCTAGTGAAATACTATGCAGTTCCACACTCCTTAGATAAGCATGTCTCCCAGCCCCAAACATATAGCATGAAATGAACAGATATAAAAAGTCTTGTAATAAAAGTCTTATCTGTTCCTTTTGGTTGGAGGGAAAATCTCTCTGTCCCTGGTTGCTACCTTTTCTTCAGGGTTGTAGCATTCAGGTTTAGAAGTTTCCCCTGTGTCTTGAAAGCAGCTCTGCTGTTTCTTCTGGCAGGGCTCAAGACAAGTGTCTCCAATTTCAGCTCAGGTGTGAGCTAAGGTGTCTCTCTTCCTGTCTCAAAAGACAGGCTTTTCTAAGCATCTAATCAGGCAGTTGGTGTTTGTTAATTGACTACCAGCAGTTGATCACCACACGGCTGGTTAGAGGACATTACCTGAACAGGGATAACTCCCCCTGTTACAGTCCCTCTACTAACCTTTCAAAACTTTGAAGGTAAGGTCCCTTAGTGAGGTAGGGTAGAAACGTTGTATTATTTTTAAATGAAGAATGTTGTGTACCCACCAGAAATAGAGATGGCTGGTTCTGCTGACGTCACTTTCGGTGAAGGAGCGATCTATTAGGTACTTTGGTATATAAATGTGTGTTTTTATATTGGGGTTATACTTTATGACAAAGGGCCTAGCCCGAAACGTGTCAGAGTGGGTGGTTGCTCCACTGTTGGTGTCCCCCCTAGTCACTTAATAAAGTAGTTTTTAACCTATGGTGTGCTGGTTCCTGTCTTAGCCCTGCGCAGTGCTCCACTTTCCTCCCCAGAGGCTGTTCTTCTCCTGATCTTCTATTAAGTTGGATGCACCTCACACAGAGTTCTGTTGTTCGCTTTCACTTCATACAAACAGTGAGTGTACTGTGGTATTGCCTGGCTGTTTACTGACTGTGTTACCTATATGTTCTGTGGCTCTATTTGAGTGTGGTTGGTTAAAAAGGGACACTCTACCATTGGTATTTGTGTCTCCAGTACCCTATAAATCCAACTCTGCGGTTTAAGCCTGTTAGATTTGGCGGCCACATGTTCAGAACTATAGTTTATGATGACACTTCATGTCAGTACTCCTATTCAAATATTGGAGCAGTTTATAAGGACTTATACACCCAGGATCAAGATTGCTATTATCCGTTATATCATGGATTTATTGGATGTTATATGTCATAAGCCTGTGATTCGTTTCTGCTGCACGTGGATGGACTATATGTCCTTTCTTTGTCATTATTTCTCATAGTAGTTTCTTCAGGGTTTGTCAGCATTCAGGGTTAGAAGTTTCACCTGTGTTCTTACAGTTTTAAGTTTTCTCTTTTTAATCTTGAACTTTCTCCTTTTTTCAGTCTCTGTACTATTCAGGGCCTTTTGCAGTCCTCCTTCCATTTACGCACATCGGCTTTGAGAATGACAGTCTCCTGGCGTGGAGATTCCTTTCTAGGTTGAGTGTCTGAAGCTCCTTCTGAGAGACTTTGAGATCTGTATCAAGATTGACAATAGTTTCTTTAGATATGTTCAGCTCTCAGTGAGACGTGTAGTTCCTTTCTGGAAAACTTCCAGATTGTGCGGAGCTGTTGGTCTCATGATGTGAGGATCCAGTGCTCTGCGGAGTGTCTGAAACTCTTTCTGAGATACGTCCACCTCTGTCCGGACATTGTTGACCTCTGTTGTGAGGCATTCAGCTCTACGCGAAGAGGTGAACCTCTTGCTGAAAGACTGTCATCTGCTTTAGTGCCTCCTATACTTCCGCTTCAGTTTAGTCATCATTTTATAGATGTGGCTCTGCTTTTCATCCCATGGCGGAAATAGTAGCATTTGCAGTATCTAGCTCAGTCTTGAGATCGTCAAATTCTGTCCTCGGCTGCAGGGTACATTGGAGCACATGTTCCTGTAGCTTCACGTTATTTTCAATAGCTCCGCGTAACAATCTTTCTTTTGTTTCAATTGTTCACGGAGTATATCACAGTCACGCCTGGCATTTTTCAGGGCATCCTCAGGGCTGGTCAAGGGATAGACATCACAGGTTCCGGCTCCGCTTCTGTGGGATGTTTGGTTGAGTGTTCCTCACTGTTGGCACCGGACAGACAACTTCTTTGGGGTACACGACTTTGCCTTGGGCCTCCTGGATATTCGTTAACCGCAGGACGATATCTCCCTTTTCTCTGGGCGCAGGGCAACTCGGCCCCCCTTTTCCTCCACCGGATCTGCGGACGTGTCTGTTACCTTCCACGGTAAAGTGAAGAACAAAGTTGCTCAGACTGTTTGTAAGCAAAAAGCATAAAAAAAATTTCACAGAACAAATCTCCGGTCCTTTCTAACTTCAAAGACCACCTCTCGTCCCACTTTGGACACCATATGTAGGCGGACGCTCACAGAAGTATGCAAGGGAGACTGATTATATTATATTATAATATTATAATATTACTGATTATATTACTGATTATATAGTGAAATTAAATAAGCCTTTTATTGCGCCTTTTCCTTAACATCAGGAAACCATCCAAAAAAGCGGTAAACAAAGCTTCTATTCACTTGGGAGTATTTCTAGTGAAATACTATGCAGTTCACAACTCCCTTAGATAAGCATGTCTCCCAGCCCCAAACATATAGCATGAAATGAACAGATATAAAAAGTCTTGTAAATAAAAGTCTTATCTGTTCCTTTTGGTTTGGAGGGAAAATCTTCTCTGTCCCTGGTTGCTACCTTTTCTTCAGGGTTTGTCAGCATTCAGGTAAAAACGAGCGTACAATAGGGCATTGGGCACAACGAGAACAAACCTAGCTATACAATCCTGGGAGACTCAGCTGGCAACTATAAAACTATCCGGTTTATCGGTACAGGTTACTGACCAGTGGGGTCGACTTTACCGCATTGCAACAAATAGGCACATCCTCTTAGAGCAGGGTTCCCAAACTGTGACCGCGCGGCGCCCTGGTGCGCCGAGGCTTGGAAAGGGGCGCCAGCTGATCGGGCCGCCAGCAGCGGAAACAAGGGCTGCTAGCTAATTAAAAAAATAAAAACCTCTGGGGGAGGGAAGCAGAGGAGCGGTCACGTGACAACCCCATCCATGGGGCTGCAGCCTGCCCGGCATTGCAACTACAGTCCACCAGACAGCACCAAGGTGTCGAAAGAAAAAGACGAGGGGCGCTTAAGCAGAGAGAAGTTGGTTTATCCTACTTCTACAAGACCATTCTGCGGGACACCTTGGGTGGCAAGATGAGATCTGTGATAAGATCATTAGTCCCCGAGCCCCGATGAGAATTATCAGGGTACTGAATAAGTGTGATCGTATTAAAATGGCGATCTGTAGCTGTTTTCAGCTCCCTCTCGGTGGCTTTGTGGGTGTGGTGTGTAGAGTTGGGGCACTACCGCTCAGGATGAGGAAATGCACTTCCGACGAAACGCACGCAGAAGGTCCAAACGCAAGGGTCAGTGCGAAGGGCTATTGTGTGTGATATTGAGTGTTACGAAAAAACCAAGTGTGCCACGCCAAAATCGGTTCGGGTGGGGTGTGTTGTGGGAGGTTGCATTCGCAAGATGACGTGTCTGGGTTGTGTTCGTGGTCAGAGTTAATCGAATGTCGGGCCCCTGTATTAGTTGCTCTCTGTTGTTGAACTATACAATCTTTTGGCTTGTGTAGTGGGGATGTGTTCGTGATATCGACAACAATTAATATACTCATCTCCACTGACTGTCTTGAGACCCCGCTCCGTCTCTGTTGGTGTAACTCAGTGCGTTGCTGTAGTGGTCAGTGCAATGGAGCTGCTTGCACGTGGAGAGGTGCAGGCGCTGCATATTATTGACGCTTAACATGTCCACATCTGAGAAGATGGAAAGAACGGTGCTTATGGGTGCCCGTTTGTGAGCATGTGGCCTACTATGTATGGAATCCAGGACAGTCAGACGCAATCGTGAGCGCGACGTATATCGCACTACGTATGAGCTAGGGTGTGCAAGTGATAACACCACCAATTTAGAGCACCCAAGCCACACTATCTAGTGATGTTAAGTGGGTAGACTATGATCAAGTTACGCTGGGAGTTTGCGTGGTAGTTACCATAATAAAACAGCAGAAATTTATAAAGCAGACATCCATTTGTGTGGTGCAGTGAAGGGATGGTTGTGAGTGTGTCTGTGGTGTCGTGCTATCACTGGAGTGTGGAGTTAAGCCACAATCGAGATCGTGACAGAACAGTTAACATTTCTGAGCTCCAGGTTGTCAGCTCGCTGCTTATTACAAATCCCGCGCGCCAATCGCCATCCAAAATGGCTAATTCCAGACTAATTGTCTGCTCTGCTTACACAGTGAGTCAGCATAATGTAGTAGTGCACCGTATGTGCAAGATCCAGACATGGCTTCCCATATGTGCTGTGGGGAAGAGTGAGGAAATTGTTGTAAAAACCACTGTCAGTGGTTGTAAATGTTTAAAAACTAGTCGTCTGACTTAATGCTTTGACACGCTGCACTGTAGTATTATACAATGTGTATATGTCAAATTGGACCTGTGCTTAAGCTTTTTCCTCCTGCTAATATGGCTGTCTGCTATTGGTAGTGTGGGTCACAATCATCAGGGAGAGTCGTGATATGAGTGTGCTGCTGTGTCTCGATAGTGTTCGAGTACACCGTATGTGATTGAGGATATGTAGGTAATTGTGTCACGCGTAAAGAGATGTTATGAGATGCTATGCAGGTCTGTGTGGTCATGAGTACGACGGATTGCAGGTAATGCGCACAGTTGTTGGTTGAGTCGGCTAGTCCCACGATTCGGGATACCCGGGTTGGTATGAGGTTTGTTGAATGTTTTCTGCCGCGTGAATTGAGGGTATTTTCCAGGCAGGGATTGAAGCATTTATTCCCGCTGTGGCTGCAATACTGCACAGTATATATATATATAGTACTGCATTACAATTCATGAATTGATATGCCATCTGTTAGCCACGCCGAAGCATTGCAGCCTATTAAATACTAATCATTATCATTAACAGATATCAGCGCCCGTCAGCCAGGCATGAACCCAGGCTGAAGGCAAACGCAACGGGGCTTGTCAGAGGTGAGGAGCGGCCGAATTACAGGATCTGCTCAGGGTACATACTGGGTATTTATCGAATAAAGTGTGTCGGTGCTAGTATTTAAAAACTCCCTAAATTGAATAATTGAAAATGTGAGTTATATGGCATGGTGAAGATCATCGGGAAGCGCAAAAACCTGCTAAAACAGGAAAAAAAATTCCTGATGGTGCATTGTGATATTGCTGAATAAATCTTAGAAGTTGCAGTGTGCTAGTACTCACAAGTTTATGGTTGAGTAGTGTGATAGTGTTCCCATAAAGGTATATTTAAGCGTAAGCCCGTCTGACCGTAGTACAGGTGGGTCTGAGTGCTGGGGTAAGGTCTGAGGACCTTAGGTAATAAACACAGAAAGAAACGGACATAGTGCAGACTGTATAAAATTCTATTAAAAAAGTAAGTGCTAGTCCCCAAATACACTAACAATGTGTTAAAGAATACGAACGTTTTGATCACATATATCGGATCTCAGTGCAATGAAGCTGTCTCAGTCCCCCCTCCGACGCGGATGTGCGTTTCAATGGTGCGTCTCACCAAACAGGGAGGAAACCGGAGGACTAGTGACGTCACTGCTCTGGGGACTCTGATCCTGGTAGCAATCTTCAATCATCAGCATCACTCTACGAGTTTCTCGTATTGCGGTTTCACAGGCAGGGTAAATCTGACAAGTGCTAAGAGGGGATTTTATACGCTATACTAGAGTCCATTGGCTATACCTTAAGGTATGATTAATCGGGATAGCGTTTGATGACAAAGACGGGAATGGTTAACAACATTTAAGACTCCATCAAACCATATATGAGTCTTCCAAATCAAATGTAATTTTAATTAAACGTTTAAAAAGCACTTAAAAACATAACATATATTACAAACTGCAGCTATATAAAAAATGCTATATATAAAAAATATATATCAAAGTGATATAAATAGATATAAATTAAATAATTCCAGCAAGATGAACATTATCCCCTAGCTGAAACTAGGCTAATTCACCTATTTAATAGTGGTAATAAGCAGTAAAATCATGAGAAAAAGAAGAAACAAGTTAGAGTAACAAGAAGGGTTTAATGTCGGAACTCTAAATTTAAAACCCTGGGTGAATGGTTTTGAGCTCAAACATCCAGAATTGATCCCTTTTTATTATGATTCAAATCGATATTGCCCCCCCCCTCCAGGGGGCAAAAAACTTGTTCATGCTTTTAATGAAAAAGCTAGCCAGGATTCGAGCTGTGTTTTAATAAAAATGATTTGACACCTTGGGGGTGGTGATTTTACGTTTTTTATATTCCCCAGATGTTCTAATATGCGCGTTATAAGCGGACGTGTGGGTTCTTACCAATGTACTGTAAGCCGCTATCGCATTATTGCAAGGTAGATGACAACTTCGATCTACAGTTTCAGTGATGCTTTATATTGTAAGCATTTTGTGTCGGTTTGATTGGAAACTGTGTGATATTTTGAACTATCGTTGGCAGGCAGTGCACATTTTACAATAGTAAAATCCTTTTAGGTGGATCTAGGCCAAGGTTGCTTTTTTATAGAAGTGTTTTTAAGGCACTGGGAGAAAGATAATTTAATATTTGAGCTCTCTATATACCATTTTGAATTTATACGCCCAGATGCTCCCCCAAAACTGGGTCATTTTTGAGTATCGGCCAATGGTTAGTAAGGATTTTATGATTTGCTGCATCCTTTATAATGCGTGACAAAGGCACTTGTATGGTTGCCAATCATTTCAATGATATTTAAATAATGTATGGGACATTCCCTATTGATTCCTTGGTTCTTGTTCCAGCGACCGACGGTCGGGACTTGTTGGTCATGGGGGATACGGCCGTCCTGTGGACCGAGATGGGGTTCGAGCGTTATCGTATCTCGCCATGTCTCTCATACCTCAGGGGCGGCTTGTGCGTGTGTGGTCGGCGCACCTAAGAGTGAAACGGGCGATGTTTCTTGTCCTTGCTGCTTCGTGAATGAAAGATCAAGAAGAATGAAAGAAGGGAGGGAAGGCGACTTGCTTCTCCCTTTTGCATTGGAGCCTTGGGACGTCCATCTTTCTGGAGGGTAGGGTAGCTTCTCCAAAAGGGTCTCACTCCGCGTGAGCGGGAGGTGGCTAGGACGTTGAGACCTGTGGATTGGTCTGTTCTTGCAAATCAAGCCCTGCAGCAGATCCCCGAGCTCTCATATGCTTCAAGTAGTTTTGGCGTGTGATTCTAGGAAAGTCGTATTAAACTCTTTGAAGAGTGCGTCTTCGATGCTTCGGGGCTACCTAGCACTTCTCTAGCCTTTTCCCATACTAGGTCAAGGACCCTACTTGGGGTGGTTCACGTTTGCTGCCCTAGCTCTTTGCATGCTCTATGGATTATTTCCCCAGCCATTTAGTTAAGTACGGCTGGTTCTTCCATGCGCAGAGAGCCCAAGCTCTTGATAGCATCATTTAATGTAAATTTCAATATTTGGTAATCTCAGGACGGTATTCGAAGTTGGTTAGTCCTGGTTTGCACAATGTCATGCCGGGATCATGTACTGCCATGTCGGTTAGGCCTGATGAATCGGTGTGTTGGCATGCTTATGAGTGTGGAGTCTGGGAGGGTACTTGTGTCGCTCTTCTTGGGTGTGAACGTGGAGTGTGATGACTTTGCTGGTCAGTGTGAGGGGCTGGGTTTTTCACGGTGTGTTGTACCTGGATGCGAGCCTGTGGTAGTGCATCTGTGTGGTCTGGCATGTGGATCACTGTTGCCGGGCTCGTTGGCTAATCCCTGGTAGTGTTACCTTGAAGGAACGCGTCTTCTCCACATGGAACTAGCAAGTCTCGGGTCTGGTGTGGCACCAGTCGTCGTGTTTGAGCATGGTGCGCTTGGTGGTTACCTGAGAGCTTCTGTCAAATAGTCTTCAGTGCGTTGGACTGGATTCCTTGTTTCTGAAGGCTATCCGTCTGTACGGTGATTGCTCCCGCCATCCAATCTCGCGGCATGCTTCTAAGGATTTGGCTTTGGCTTGGGACTATGGCGGCGTTCATATTCTGTGCTTAGAGCTTCTAGGTCCGTGTCCAATTCGGCCTTCTACCCACGCAGCTGGCGGGCGGCAAGAGTGGCGGCGGCTGTCTGCTCCTCCTTTTCTATGGTGATCTTCGGCCGTATGGCTGCCTCTTTCAACCTATTAGGCCCCCCTAGTGCCGAGCGTATGTGGTGGATAGCGGCGTGGTATCGCTGCCGCTGGACGCGCGTAGAGGCGCTGACCTTGATGAGCGCCCTGTGATGTGCTGGAGCTCGTGCGATGGCGACTCTCAGATGAGATCTTTCTTCTCCCTTTGTGCCTCCTGAGCGGATCTGCACAATGGCATCACGTTCTAGTTCAATCCCTTTTGCCAGTTCACGTTCCCGCAGGCTGTCTCCCATGTTAACTCCTTGTCATATTAGGTGAATATGCTGTGAAGCACATGTATGAACGGTCTATGGACATGCACTTAATCTGATTACTAGCTTGCTTTAAATCCTTTGCATTTCTGATCGCATTGCATTGCAACTTCCCTAATGTATTCACGATTCAGGCGTCCTCCCAGGCACTTCTCCTCATATTTTTCCGGGTGTGGTTCAATGATCGGCCTCATAATTTTTTGCCGGTCCTTTTGTGTCAAATGGTGACTGTAACGCTTAGGCACTTGCACCTTCCTGGCGCGGCGTACAGTTGTGCAGCGGTCTCAGTGTCTGGGTTGTCACTCTCCTGTGTGATGTCTGGTGTAGGGTCTGAGTTTCTGCCATGCTGCAGGTGTGGTAGCTTTAGCAGTGCGTTCGTGGTGTGCGGTGTTACCGCGTCAGCGACGGCGGACTGTCTTAGATGATGCCGGCCATTGCCCTGCAGCGTCAGCGTAGGGTAGCTGTATTTACAGTGTCCGGTGGATCTGACCCGTGTTCGGCAGGTGTCGTTGGCGTGGCCCTTGGTGGCGCTAGCCGTGGAATGTGGCACAGGGGTAGGTGTGATGGTTGCTCCTCACTGTGTAGCTGTGCAGAGGGTGGACTCAAACAGAAAGGCGTAAAGGTTCTTGTTGATGCACTGGTCTGCTGCAGTGCTTCTGTTTTGCTGTGTAGAGATGCAGGCTCTGGTGGCAGTTGTTAAAGTACTTGGTTGTACTGCTATAGAAGTTGTGCTCTGTATTAGCTGTGTAAGCTGCTTGCTTGTGTAGCTGTAGAGGTCTTCTGTTTCTTAGCATAAAGGCTGTGAGTAACAGCTTCTGTTGCTGACCCCCAAGCACACGGTCTCCCTTTTTACATTCCGGAACCAGGTCACGTGTGAGTATGAATAGCTCAGTTAGCTTAACTCAGCCCCTTTTCCAAAGCACACCAAGTCCTGTATATTTTCTTTACTATTGAGAAAGCATCAATCATATACAGGCATTTGAGGATGGTATGGTGTGGTGAAAGAGTTGCGTCCCTGTGTGGGTGTTTATATCAGAGGCAGGAAAAAGGGAATGGCCTTGCCAAGAGGAGTGTTAGCATAGGAGTAATCACTCAGCCAGTTCAGGAAGGAAAAGGAAGTGTACACTGCGACACACTTTTATTCGAGCTCGCTGTTCCACAATTCGGGTTATACCCGGGTTGTATTGAGGTTTTGTGACTGTATTTCTGCCGAGTGCATTGGGTTATTTTCCAGGCGGGATTGAAGCATTTTATTCCCGCTGCTGCATACTGCACCGTATATATTATATAATACTGCATTACAATTCATGAATTATGCCATCTGGTAGACACGCGAAGCATTGCAGCCTATTAAATCCTAATCATTATCATTTAACAGATCAGACGCGCCCGTCAGCCAGCATGAACCCAGGCTGGGAAGGCAAACGCAACGGGGCTTGTCAGAGGTGAGGAGCGGCGCATTTCCAGGATGTCCAGGTACATACTGGGTATTTGCTCGAATAAAGTGTGTCGGTGCAGTATAATGGTTGTAACACAAAAATAGGACAAGGCTAAAATACCTGTGAAAACAGACAGGGGAGTATGGAAAGTCCATTTACTTGGAGGACTAGAGAGTTGCCTAGGGCAACCAGTATCTAGCAGATGGAGAGAGAAAAGTATCATAATGTTATCCATTCCCCATCTGGCACTAGGAGTGAAGCTGCAGGGAAAGCTTGCATCCAAAATAAAGCTAGCAGCAGAGTTGTAAAGAAGGGGGGAGGAACAGGGGGAGCAGAGATAGATATTCCTGTTCCACGACAGTTTCCAGCCCCTACTAAATGTTAAGGAAGTTGCATACCGTATCTATTCAACACAAATCAACTAAACTCCTGCAACTACACTATAGATGCGCCTACCCACCAGTGCCCCTTTTTGGTCCATACAGCCCCTGCCATAACTCAGATAGCCGCAGAGCATTGTATACTCTTTACTATGAGAAATAATGACAAAGAAAGGACATATAGTCCATCCACGGTGCAGCAGAAAGAAATGAATCACAGGCTTATGACATATAACATCCAATAAATCCATGATATAACGGATAATAGCAATCTTGATCCTGGGTGTATAAGTCCTTATAAAGCTGCTCCAATATATTGAATAGGAGTACTGACATGAAGTGTCATCATAAACTATAGTTCATGAACATGTGGCCGCCAAATCTAACACGGCTTAAACCGCAGAGTTGGATTTATAGGGTACTGGGGAGACACAAATACCAATGGTAGAGTGTCCCTTTTAACCAACCACACTAGATAGAGCCACAGAACATATAGGTAACACAGTCAGTAAACAGCCAGGCAATACCACAGTACACTCACTGTTTGTATGAAGTGAAAGCGAACAACAGGAACTCTGTGTGAGCGTGCATCCAACTTAATAGAAGATCAGGAGAAGAACAGCCTCTGGGGAGGAAAGTGGAGCACTGCGCAGGGCTAAAGTACAGGAACCAGCACACCATAGGTTAAAAACTACTTTATTAAGTGACTAGGGGGGACACCAACAGTGGAGCAACCACCACTCTGAAACGTTTCGGGCTAGGCCCTTTGTCATAAAGTATAACCCCAATATAAAAAACACACATTTATACACAAAGACCTAATAGATCGCGTCCTTCACCGAAAGTGACGTCAGCAGAACCAGCCATCTCTATTTCTGGTGGGTACAAACACATTCTTCATTAAAAATAAATACAGTTCTACCCTACCTTCACTAAGGGACCTTACCTTCAAAGTTTTGAAAGGTTAGTAGAGAGGGACTGTAACAGGGGAGTTATCCCTGTTCAGGTAATTTCCTCTAATCCAGCCGTGTGGTGATCAACTGCTGGTAGTCAATTAACAAACACCAACTGCCTGATTAGATGGCTTAGAAAAGCCTGTCTTTTGAGACAGGAAGAGAGACACCTTAGCTCACACACCTGAGCTGAAATTGGAGACACTTGCTTGAGCCCTGCCAGAAGAAAACAGCAAGAGCTGCTTTCAAGACAAGGGGAAATTCTAAACCTGA
>WSYH01001788.1:6381-106628 GCA_036426205.1 Ascaphus truei
AAGATGGGGGGGCGGAGGCGACCAGAGGGAAGGGGGGGAGGGGGAGTAGGGGTGGAAGGGAGAGGGGAAGTAAGGGGGGGGAGCCAGGGACAAAGTAAGGGGGGGAGAGGGGGAGTACGGGGCGGGTAGAGTCAAGGGAGGAAGGGAGCGGGGAGCGAGGTAATGAGGGGCGGAACGAGGGGAAGCTAAGATGAGGGCACAGCAAGGGCAGAAGCGCAGTGAGAGAGAGAAAAGAGGAGCAGTAGGAGAACGAGAGTAGTACAGAAAAGTGAGAGGGATACTAAGGGGGGAGAGAGGGGGGATTGTGGAGAGAGAAAGAGGGGGAATGAGAGGGGAGAACAAGGTGGGGAAGCGCCCGAGGTAAAGAGATAGAGGGGTGGGAGCTCAAGTTAAGGTTGAAGAGACGTAGAACGAAGCAGATCGTGGGGTCGCCTAAGAGCAAGAAAGAGGAGATGCGGTTAGACAGACGGAAAGAGGAGGCGGAGAGGGGGGGGGGGGGGGTGTGGGGGGGCCGTGCGGGGGGCGGGGGGTGGAGGACGCTGTGCCATCATGGTGATCCGGAATGGCGTGGCCCACACACTGAGGTTATCGGAGGAAGGTGCAGGGTTCCTGACTAAAGTGGGGGCCAAGGAGATGCCCTCAAGTCCCCCGCAAAAGGCTCCACGCCCCACGCCTGTCCCCGTGCCCATTGGTGACCGTGCGGGAGCTGCAGAAACTTCCCCAGTGGCGTCGGGTTCTAGCAGGGATTCTGCATGAAATACCCTGCCATCTACGAAAAATATCCACTGAGCTGAAGTCCATAGACATTTCCATGCTTCTCTGCTCTCCCTCAGGCCAAAGACTTACCTATTTCGGCTGTGACAGCGAAGATCCCCGGAGTTGGTCCGTCTGCAGCTTTGGCGGAGCGGCCATCTTCTTCGGCTCCTTCCCCCCTGAGAGTGGCGGGAACTCTGCCGGAGTTCGCGCCTTTGCGGAGAGGCAATACCAGATGACGTCACACCATCGCGAGAACACGGCAAAACACGGATCAGGAAGCAGTCAGCAGCCAGCAATCAGGCCCCCACCATAGCCGTCCAGGGCGGTGCCTGCCCGGGACGAACGATGACTGCTCAGGAGTTCCCCTATGCTGCAGTTGACCCCACATAGACAAGGGAGAGGAAGAGTCCCCCCCCTATTGCAGACGAGTCCCACATACAGTACATTCTATAATATACCACTATTGACTTAAAGATGTTATTAAAGTCTGTTCGGATCCTGGGACATGACGGGATGGGGGCAAGAAGGGAGAAAGGAGTGAGAGAGAAAAGGAGGCGCAGTAGGAGATCAAGGAGTAAGAGAAAGGAGAGGGATACTAAGGGGGGAGAAAGGGGGGATTGAGGAGAGAGAAAGAGGGGGAATGAGAGGGGGAGAACAAGGTGAGAGGGACGAGGTAAGAGATAGAGGGGGAGACTCAGGTAATGTGAAGAGAGTAGAACGAAGAGAGTGGGGGACGTAGAGCAAGAAAGAGGAGGTAGAGACGAGAAAGAGGAGGATGAGAGGAGGGGGATGGGTGGAGGGAGAGCAGAGAAAGCAGGATACAGATAAGACATAATGGGCTGGATAGAAGCAATACACGTTAGGACAAGATGGGCTCACAGAGGCGAGTGGGTACGTCCAGTTTTATTATAGTTAATATTGTTAACACTGTTAAAACCACTGCTATTATTATATTTAGGAGTGTTAGTGTTTATGTCTATGTTTAGGTTATAGCACTAAGGTGCAGGGGAAATTAGTGTGTAAATAGAAGTTACCTTTAGCGACATATGCTACAAAAACATGTTATACATGCGGATTAAACTAGAGTTGTATTCTACGCCGGGCCGGTGGGGGCTCATGCGCCTATAGAGCTGAGGTGCACGATTGTAGGGCTGGACAGACCCGGAGCAAACTGGAAGCTCAATGAGCTTCTTCTTAAGGCCCCTGGTACCGAAAGGGCGATACGTGACCGGATAAAAGATTTCTTTAGAGAAAACAAGGGAAGCGTACAGTCGCAGGCCACGCTTTGGGAAGCCCATAAGGCTACTCTTAGGGGGTTCCTTATGAATATAGCTGGTAAGCGGAGACGAGAGAAAGCTTCTAAAATACATGAGCTGCATGCGAGATTGACACTTCTCACTGCACAACACTCCGCGGACAAAAACCAGAACACGTGGCAAGAATTGTTAGATACCAAGGCGGCCCTTAATTTGGTGTTATCATCCCAGGCCGAGAAGGAGTTAGCTTGGTCCAAACGCAGATTTTATGAAAAAGCCAACAAGCCAGATACCTTACTAGCCAACAAGCTCCGAAACAAGCTTCCAAACTTTCGGATAGCGGCAATTAGAACCCAGCAGGGTGATCTTACCTCTGATCCGAAACAAATAGTGGAAGCATTCCGGAAATACTATGCTACACTGTATGATGGAGATAAGGTCACCCATAACCAAAAAATATCGGCTGCCCTAAAGAGGTTTCTGTCTGAGGCACAGCTTCCGACCCTGGGCAGGGTTGAGAAGGAGGCCCTGCAGGGTGATTTCACCCTGGAAGAGATCACAGAGGTAATTAAGTCCCTCAAACCAGCCAAGGCCCCAGGTCCTGATGGATACTCAAATTTATACTATAAAAAATTTTGTAAGACCCTAGACCCTCATCTTCTGAAGTTATTTAACGGGATCCTGGAGGGGGAGCCCTTCCCGGCCCAGATGCTCCAGGCGTCTATCTCGGTGATCCACAAGCCTGGTAAGGACCCGGCAGACTACAAGAGCTACCGGCCAATCTCCCTGATTAATTCGGACATAAAAATATTCTCCAAACTATTAGCAAACAGGGTGGGTAGTGTCCTTCCAGGCCTGATACATCCGGATCAAGTAGGCTTTATTGCAGGTAGACAGGCGGCAGATAACACCAGACGGATAATTGATCTGATAGATTTGGCAAAACAAAAACACATTCCGTCCATGGTGTTGAGTCTGGATGCCGAGAAGGCATTCGATCGTATCGATTGGTCTTACCTCCGAGAGACGCTGGGGGTGTTTGGGTTTGGAGGCCGCCTTCTTGAGGCAATAATGGCCCTATACTCAGGACCCACAGCGAAAGTGCGGCATCAGGGCTTCCCTTCCGAGCTATTTAATATCCGAAGTGGAACTCGCCAGGGTTGCCCGCTGTCCCCTTTACTTTTTGCCCTTTGTATCGAACCCCTCGCAGCCCACATTAGATTAAGCCCTAATATATCAGGAATCCAAATGGGGGGACAGCATCACAAAGCTGCGCTGTATGCAGACGACGTGATTCTGACCATCTCTAAACCGCTGACAACCCTGCCCAATGTCTTTGAGATCTTGGGCGCCTTTGGCAGGATTTCAGGGTTCAAGATTAACCAGGCCAAGTCTGAGGCGCTCAACATCAATCTACCTAAACCAATCGAAAAATTATTAGAACTAAATTTCAATTTTAAGTGGCAATCCTCCGCTATCAAATATTTAGGGGTATATATCACCAGGGATTATAATACTTTATATAAGGCAAATTTCCCCAAGATGATGAAGAAGCTCAAGGAGGATCTCAGGGTGTGGGCGGGGTACGGGATATCATGGTTCGGCAGAATTCATAGCGTGAAGATGAATTTACTGCCCAAAATGTTATATCTGTTTCAGACCCTACCAATACCTTTAATTAAATCTGAGATCCAAGCCCTTCAAGCTCACATCATCCAATTTATTTGGAACAAAAAACGCCCACGAATTGCAAAAAGCCTACTGACAAAACCAGTAGTAAAAGGAGGACTTTCGGTACCTTGCTTGATGGCGTACTATAAAGCGGCACAATTAGGCCAAATCATTCAATGGCACGCGGACCCCACAAACAGAAGATGGACAGAGCTAGAAAGGGAATGTTGTGCTCCAGTGGCACTTCAAGATCTGATCTGGCTACCAAAACAATGCAAGAAAGGCATGGGGACTCCGCTCTGCGCTGTGGCGAACTCCTTAGCGGTCTGGGAGACATCTAAATTTAAAGCTAACTTAACCACCCCCCACACATTAATGACCCCCTTATGGGGCAATCCGGATTTTGCTCCGGGGCTGTCGAGTGATAAATTTGTAAAGTGGACGCAGGCAGGGTACAACCGATTAAAGGACCTGGGGGGTAAGGGATCTATCAAGACGTTCGATTGGTTCAAAGAGGCATCAAATTTCCCAAATTCAGAATTATTTAGATTCCTCCAGGTCAGGGCATTTTATAACAAATTTCCTGTTCGTCCTGCACGAACTAATTTTGAACAGCTGTGCTCCAGACCAACGGACACACGGGGACTGACATCTCGGATGTACAGAGAGGTAGTCTGTCCGGCTGGTAAGGACTCCCCCCGCCTACGATACATGCGACAGTGGGAGACAGAGCTAGGGGAGACTTTAGAGGACGATGACTGGAAATACATATTGCAAACTGCAGCGAAAAGTTCAATATGTGTCACATTAAAGGAGAACGCATATAAAGTCCTCATGCGGTGGTACCACACCCCAGTCAAATTATCTAAATTTGTCAGAGGTTATTCGCCGCTCTGCCCTAAACAGTGCGGAGAATTAGCTGACCTTAAACACATGCTGTGGTCTTGCCCAAGGGTGGTCCCGATTTGGGAAAAAATTCGAAATTGGCTGCAAGGGATGCTCGACTTAGAGATCCCCCTGGACCCGTGGCTGTTCCTTGTGGGCAGGCGGCCCCAGGGCATGTCTAGAACAACACATAAATTGGTCATGCATTTCGCGACCGCCACCCGATGCGAGATCGCAGCATTGTGGAAGCAGAATGAGATCCCATTTATCCCCAAAATCAGGAACCGAATTTGGCACGTCTGCCAGATGGAACAGTTGACGAGTTGGGTCAACGACTCTGGCACTAAATTTCTAAAAGTTTGGGGCCCGTGGCTGGAACAAACCAACATCCCAGGGGTGGACGCCGCCTCAATTTTGCACTAATAGTATGAAAAATGCGTTCTCCTTGGATGGGACAGACGGGACATGGACGTAGGGAGACGTTATTTAGAGCCACCCACACGCTACAATGAGCAACAGGTCTTTTAAAGTGAATCTCCAGCTACTTGTGGTCGCTTCATCCCCTCTCCAGAGCATCGCAAGAGCGCCCCCCCCCCCTCTTCCCCCTCCACCTTACGTCTCCTCCCCAGTCCTGTAAGTCGAGTACGTCTTGTCTTAAATCCCTAATTGGGGTTCGTTTGGTGCTGTCAGTGTCGACAGCTGTTTTCTCATAAAAAAGTGGTTTGACCATAATGTACGCCCATGGGCGGTGCGTGTCTGAAGATCTGATTTCCACGAATAAAAATGAAAGTTGAAAAAAAAAAGGATCCTGGATAGATCCTATAGGGGTCAGAGTCATAGGAGAGACGACGTCACTGAGGGGATCCTTGTACAACAGTTTCAAGGTTGTAAAAACTTTTTTTTTACATTTTATCCCATTTATTACTTTCTTCGGAGGCAGCGCCCGGGTTTTCTCTGTTCCATTAATCGACTTAAACTGAAAAACGACTGTACATAGGTTTATCTTTCTTCACCTTTATTATTTTGTAATCCTTAATCATTAAATGTTATACTGTAGAGTGACATAATAATTCACTCCATGGCATGAAATTATTATTTCTTCTAAAAATAAATAACAGATGAACAGATAGAAAAATTGAAGGGGAAGCCATCCCTTTTTGCACCTTTAAATTCTAGCCAATTTGTTTCTGGATTCTATTGTGTGCTGTTTGTGAACTACAGTACATTGTAGTTGCCTGTGTACTATAGAGGAAGGGGGACTACTGCAGTTGTGGGCATTTACAAGACATGAGATCTGTGAATTGCTCTCTACAGTATTTCAGCCTTACTTTATCCCACCTCTCATTTTCCTCGCAATTCTTTTACAT
This sequence comes from Ascaphus truei, assembly GCA_036426205.1. Taxonomy (NCBI): domain Eukaryota; kingdom Metazoa; phylum Chordata; class Amphibia; order Anura; family Ascaphidae; genus Ascaphus; species Ascaphus truei. The sequence goes on from WSYH01001788.1 coordinate 12,317, forward strand.
TGTCGTTAATCCCTTCTGCTTCTCCTCTTGCCACAAAACTTACTCTTTGTATTGTCTGATAAATACTGTACATAATGTAACAAAGAACAGATCCTACACTCCTACCAATTTGGGCTAAAAATACTAGTGACATTTTACATTTACAATAGAACCTAAGTCTGTGTAGCAAATTAGTCATTTGGTTGCATCTTTTGATCAAAATATGATTCGAGCCGCCATCCTCGTCACGGTAGACTCTGATTAGCAGGTAACTACACTGAATATATGCAATGTCTTATTGTCCTATGGACGAAACTTTGTGAAGTATGCGAAAATGCCCTGAAGGGGTTAAATAAAGCATACTGCATGCTTATTTGTGATTTAGTGCAATTAAAAACTGGGCAAAGCCAGTAACAAAGTTCCTTTGTTATAAAGGTCAAATGTGGGTGCACACTTTGGGTAATACTTCAGGCCTGAATCATGTTTTGATCAAAAGATGCAACCAAATGACTTATTTGTTACACAGACGGGTTCAAAATGTAAAAATGTCACTAGTATATTTTAGCCCTATTGTTAGGAGCGCCAGTAATTGCTCTTTGTTTTCCATCTTTGTATTGTATCCCTGATATACTGTACAGTAGTTCTAAGGAATTTGGGAACAACCTTCTGCCTGATCCTTAAAATATTGGTTTTGAAACCATAACACAGAATATTTTTCACACTCTGAGTTTGTGTCAGATTTTTTCTGCCATCTACCCGGACATTTAAATGGTATAATTTCTTGCTCATAGACCAGCTTTTTCAGAAGCTTAAACTTTCTGTTATCTTTGTGGGTGCTACATTTATTTTCATGTATTTCATTAAGCATTACCCGCTTCCATGAGGAACCCCATATTTTTAAACATCCTGTATCTTTGGGCGGTGTCAGAGGGATCTTACATTCATTAGCCTGTTACTAAATAAAATCCATATTATATTACATACTGTAATATTATCCCCGCACAACTTAAATAGTTTTTGGTTACTTATGTAATATTAAGCTTATAATAGGCTACGTGAGGAGGAAATCACCCATTGACTGGTGGAATTCCCCCATTTTGCGCCTTCTGGTTCAATCTGTGAAATCTTTCCTTAGGGGCTGAAACCTAGCATCCTAGACATGGAAATGCCTTATGGATTTCTTTAGTCAAGGTGGCCACCTTTATTCCTTCCAGAAACTGCTTCAAGAATATCTCGTCTCTTGTCTTGGTTCCTGGATCTTTCCTGAGTCCGGTGTTCCAATTGAGATCTCTTTACTTACAATTTGTTTAGAGCAGGACTGGGAAGTCTCCTCTCAGAGCCCACCTGCTCTCCTCCTACATCGCACTATGCCCTCCCTATTGCTTTTCTGTTTACTATTTCCTCACTCCTTTGTAAATGTTTCTGTTCTCTCCAACTTCCCCACTCTCCTCCTATCCACATTTCTTCATCTCTCCTCCCCTCCACGTATGCCTGTGCCCATACACTGCACCATTATTTATACACCTCTTTCCCAACAACGTCTTTACCCTTCAATAAAAAGCACTCCCACAAATCCTCTATTCACACCATCTCCCCATCTACTCCTTCCTGCTTCTGGGGATATCGCTCCTAATCCTGGACCCAGACATATACAGACCTGCTCTCACCCACGCCTCCTTGCCACCTCTTCCCCTTCTAATGGTGTATATATACCCACAATGTATTTGGTTTGGAGTTTCAGCTTTAAGACTGTGTACATAAAATAATACATTCAGAATCCTGGAGGGAAATGCAATTCAAGATTACACATAGAGCATACATCGCCTTTACAAGACAACAAAATAGAAGATACAACTAAGGGCCCTACATTCGGAACACATAAGGCAGACCTTCAGCACTGCTTCTGGTCTTGTGAACACATCTCAAAGTTATGGGTCCTAGTAATGGGATACATTGAGAAAGCTGTTGTAATCTCATGGGAGAAACACCCACTACCTACTGTATGATATTTGCCAACATCGACTCCTGGGCAATAAAGGCCAAAAATAGGAAAGAGACCCTATATCGAGCCAAAATGATAGTCCTGTCAGCAAGGAAGGCAAACAATGTTGACGTGGATATCTCCAGAGCAACCGTCCCTGAAGTTGGTTCACTCCCTTCAAAATGCTGCCCATGGACAAAGTAGACGCTAGCATTAATAAAGAAACAAAAGCAGAAAAATACATAGCCAAATGGAGATGGTTCTTGGATATTTTTCCAAGGCAAGGACAGGAGCAAGCAATACTTCTAACTTAACCAACATGGAGACTGTAAACAGCGTAAGCTAAATATTAGGCCCCCTGATATGTGCCAGGCAAGAGTTAAATCTAGATATTCCAGACACTAAGGAAACCAAGGAATAATAAATGGTCTACCCCAAGATTAGTTAATTAAATGTGATTACTATGTTCACTAGTCCATGTAGCGTAAGTAAGGTTTCTGTTTCCATATGTTGGTAACAGCAAAAAAAAGAAGGGAAACTGCTACAAAAATATGACAATAGAAAGAAAGGAATAGACACGATCTAAACTATTCACAAGCCGATGCGGTCACCAGACATAACAAATAAAGTTGACCAAGACAACTACCACCGTTTGGAGTGTAGGAAATGGACATAGACATCTATAGTGTTAGAATTATCAATACTCAAATGTTGGTATGAAATGAATGTATCAAAAGTATTTCTCTTTCCTTTCCGTACCATGAAAAATGCACCCCAAATTAAAGATATGTTGGTTAAAAAAATAAATGATTATGGGACGTATTTACAGTACTCTGTAAAATCAATCTAGCATAGCTTCATGTGCAAGTGAATGGGCTGCACTGTATCTTTTAGCATGGAAAGGGTCTTATGGGGTAGCACTTTTTGGTCAATATGGTCCCATAAACATCTGCACTGTGCTCTTCTTTGTTTGTGCAAGGTGCTGTATTTATCTAATGAGTGTACATGTGGTTAAAAGGGTTTATTATTATAAGCACAGTGACAGATCTTCCTGCACAGCTTCCGCCTGCTTCTAGCAACATATAACCCTACTTATAGAAAACCCCGCCCTACACGCAGGGTGAGTTTATTCCTGGAAGCAGGTGGGATATTCCTGGAAGCAGATGGAACTGTGTTTGGAGTCCTGCCAAGACTTATCTCATAATGATGGAGGTAATATGCCTGCTATATCTGTATGCCGCTCTAAATGTTCTTGGTTCCAGGGTCCCCCTTTGCCTTATGTTGTCATTTACTTGCTGCTCTTATCCCCAATGTTTGCATTGTAATTTTGGAAACTCTTGTATAAACTGTTGGGGCTATATAAATGTACTGTAATGCTACATACATTCGTACACTTTGGAAAAAGGAGAGATTTCCGCTTTGTTCCTGCAGACTTGTACTCGTTAACAGCTTCCAGCTGCTATCACTGCTATCAGGACTTCTTTGATATGAGACCACATGAGTCTCCCCAAAGAGGATCTCCCCACCAAGCTTCCCCTTCACTGCTCTTGTCCTCTAAGCCAGCGTGGACAGGGTCAATTTCATCAAGGAAGGACAGACACTGCTTGAAAACCCTGGAGATCGTCACTGTCCCCTCCTCCCCCCCTCTGCATTTTTTTCCTGGAAGGGTTCCAGCTGCTATCACTTCATTTCAGGACTTCTTTGATTTGAGACCACATGAGTCTCCCCAAAGGTGGCAGCCAAAGTCTGTCAGCCGTTTGCTACCATTCGCTGATGGTAGAGATGCTCTGTTACAATTCCCATAATCATTTATAACCCCCAACTGTCCATGAAATGTCTGTGAACTGAATGTATAACCTATGTTCATTTAATGTACCCCCCTGGACCAATAAAATCCATTGATTTCACCTTTTCTATAAGCATTTGTTCTTGCCGGGTCAGACTACCCTGCTGGGGCACTGGTGAAATCCCTGGTGGGTGAACATCCCTGGTTTGCCAACGTGGGGAAAACCTATTTGACAAAGGGGTGCTCGGCCAACCAAACCCCATTTTCCGGGGTGGGCCAGCTGGTCCCCCTTTCCCCTGCTTCACCCCTCTAGTCCGCAACTCCCCTAATTCTGGAAATATGGGACCTGAACACTGGCCAAACAGACGGATTCCAGCATTGGCCAAAAACGATCTTCTACCAGAAAGCCAATCAGTATAAAGACGAGTTTGTCTAGTAAGTATTCCCTCCAGTTTAGATACTCTAATAAAAAATGTGTGGTTGCTGTTTTAATAGACAAAAAAGGCTAACAACTTCAGTCAGGCTTAAGGCTTAATTAGTCAGAATGTGTTGTCAAGGTCCTGCTGTTCTTCCTTTTATGTTCTTCAGGCTATAATTTGAACAGATTTTAAGTATCATAAAACCTTTTATTGGACCAATTATTAGTGGACCAACATGACTTCTTTATACATGAAAGGATATAGTATAATTTAAACCTCTCAGGTCTCTTGTTCAGGTATAGTGACCGACTGCCTGGGTGACTTTGAAAGCTCTGTGCACTAAGCTTCGAAAACGGCTTCTTTGGCGCAAAATTGTATATCTCTTTCTAAATTATGCTTGTGAGCAAGAGAGAAGAGAGGAAGTCGCCCGCCAGCTCCAACTTGGTGTAAACCCTAAAAAGTCTATTTATATTGATACCTAAGTTGCTGTGTATCAACCAAAAATGTTTTTGTTTTTTGTGTTCTCCACAGCACAAACATTTAATTATATAGGTTAACACTTCAATATGTTCACAGTATGGCTATTATAAATAATATTACATTAATAACACAAGTTATTAATACACAAATACACATAATTCTGTTTTAGTTTAAATTGTATCAGTCAGGTATTTAACATGACACAATGCATAAACATTTATTTCCCACAACAAACAAAGTGTCATATGTGTGAAGCCGTAAAATAATAAGTGCAATTAGCGCTCGTGCAAACAAAATACAGTGATGTACAAAATAAAACCTGTGATACAGAATTCGATGAAGGTAGTCCTTTAGCTGCCTGGAAGGTTAATCTGGTATCTCCCAACCAGATGAGAAGTCTGTGGAAAGGAACCTCCTATGGCGCTGAGGAGTGAATGGAAGTGAAATCTTGTGCAAACGTTCTTGTCTTATGCGGACATGAGTAGGACATGCGCAATGGTTAAATGGTCTTTAACATCAGAAGACACCGCTCGCCGTGCGGTGAAACAGCCTGTTGATGCGGGAGGATCGCCTTCAATGCTCGTAGTCTCCTTGCCAACAGAGTCCGGTCGATCGGCTCCACCGCTGACATCACCACCTGGATAGCACTGCTACGGTGTCCCTGAGAGGCCAAAAAACCTTCCAACGCGTTTCGAAACTCCTATTTGTGTCTGACGAAGAAACCCATCAATAGGAGTTTCGAAACGCGTTGGAAGGTTTTATGGCCTCTCAGGGACACCGTAGCTTAATGAAGGTTTGCGCTACTTTTGAGCAGTAACATTTTAATGCAGAATAGAAATTCAAATATAATCTTTGTATGTACTGTAGGTCCAGTGTCTTTCTTTTGGTGATTTGTGTAAACTAATGCTTATTTATTATGAATTATGCTTATATCATTAGCAAGATTGATAAAGCAGAAGAACAATCAGTACTAGATATGGTTAAAAATACAAACGCGCTCGCTGAGGATAGAGACATTCATCTTTCACAGGAAATAAACATGTTAAATATTTACTTTAAATCTGCAATCCCCCCCAGGAACCCACAGTATATAAATGTAACTCCTATAATGTTAGTGTCATGCCCCCAGAGCATATCCTGCTTTAAAAAACAAATATGTAAACCGTGTTTTTCTTCTGTTCAATCTGTTTTCTTGATTTCTAGCTTCTGAGAGTAACATGGGATCTTATAGACTACTGTACTCTGTGCTCTGGGTTGAGCATCATTTCAACCTGCCGGACACTAAGGGACCCATGCTATAAGCATTCATAAAAAAAATTGCTGGGCCATTTAAATTGCCTGTTTTTTGAGCGTTGCTATCACGGTATCAGAATGCCTCGATTTCCTGTGATAGCAAAATTCCCAAAACCGGCGAGTAGCCGCGGCGTGAAGATCGCCTCTCTGAAAAGGCCTTACCCCGTGATTTCTTTCAGCTGCAGAGAGAGAGCTGCTCAGAGAGAGCCGCAAATCTCGTCCGAAATGAATGTTTTTTTAATATAAATTTTATTACTAGTGTAGATGAGCAGGGGGTCTCCGGAGCAGAACCGCGTTGGTTTCCGGTCCGGAGATCCCTGCTTCCTGAGATACAGGCTTTGTTATGGGGTGCCGGTATCTCCTATGCATTTAATTCCCACGGTCACGTGACGCGGGACATTTAAATGCATAGAAGATACTGGCATCCCATAATGGGGCCTGTATCTAAGGAAGAAGGGGGTCCCCGGACCTGAACCCCGGTTCTGCTCCGGAGACCCCCTGCTCATCTACACTAGTATTCATTTTTTTATTAAAACAGATGTTACACACAATAACGTCAAGGTATAACCAAAATAATGCAGGTCCTACACTACACTGTGAAACCTTTCCTTTTACCTCTGTGAGAGGGGAAAAAACCATAATGGGTCTTGTTCCTGCAGCAAGTGAAATGACCTTCCAAGTTAAAAGGGTGAAGGAGGAGGAGTGAGCTCTGGGGGGAGATGCCACAGCCTCCAAAGAGACATAGGTTAACACAGATACCCAGCAAGCTCAAACTCCCCCACCCACCACAAAGTGAATATATATTTAAGGAAAGGTTTCACAGTGTAGTGTAGGACCTGCATTATTTTGGTTATACCTTGACGTTGGTATGCAGGCTTATGACGCCTTTGGCCAAAGGGTTAACTAAATAACCAATTATTATTATTGAAGTATTTTACTTTATATGTTTTGTCAATTGGATGCAGCATTGGGCACCCCCTGTCTCTTGTTATATACAATTGCCACGCTCAGTAGCTCTCTGGTTGACATAAATATATATTCACTTTGTGGTGGGTGGGGGAGTTTGAGCTTGCTGGGTATCTGTGTTACACACAATAAACATTAAAAACACCACAACACTAAAACCCACCTCCTCTACCCCACATGATTGATACCAGAAGCTGCAGGTGTCTGCGGATCCTTGGGTGGTCCCAGTGGGTGTCTGTGGGCTCTCAGGTGGTCCTCGTGTGTGTCTGTGGGCCCTCAGGTTGTCAAGTGAGTGACTATGGGCTCTCAGGTGGTCCCTGTGGGTGTCCAGGGGTCCTCAGGTGGTCTTTGTGGGTGTCTGTGGGCCCTCAGGTTGCCCACGCGGGTGTTCAGGGTTCTTCAGGTGGTCCACGTGGGTGTCCAGGGGTCTTCAGGTGGTCCCCGTGGGTGTCCAGGGGTCTTCAGGTGGTCCAGGGGTCTTCAGGTGGTCCAGGCAGATGTCCGGGAGTCCTCAGGTTGTCCCTGTAGGTGTCTGTGGGCCTTTGGGTGATCCCTGTGGGTGCCTTGCGGTCCTCAGTGGTCTCCATGGGTGTCTGTGGGCCCTCGAGTAGTCCCCGTCCGTGTCCGGGGATCCTCAGGTGGTCCCCGTGGGTCTCCGTGGGTCCTCATGTGGTCTCCGTGGGCCCTCCGGTTGTCCCCGCAGGTTCCCACTGGTCTGCAGTACCAATCTGGGGCAAAATTTTTTTGCAATACATTGAAATAAATACACTCCCCCCCCCTACATATACAGTACTGTAATGGGCAAAATAACTATTATCCAGCTATGGATAATAGCTCATTTTCCCATTATAAAATCAAACATTAGCCAGCCAGCATAAATAAAGTAAATAAAACTTTCTACTTACCCCTGCCATCATGAAGGGCGCCCTCATCAGCATATTCCAGGTCCATGTCCTCCGTTGCCAGAAAGAATACAAGAAAAAATACAAATCTAATGGCCCCTAACACCTTAATCAACTTAGCGGTTAATAACCGCTATAGTAATTAAGCGGTTCACCCACCCCTGTTACCCACCCGGGAGGCCTAACCACCCCGGGCCAACTATACCCACCCTCTACCCATTGATTGGCATAGTGGTACCTCATACCCATATAATATGGGCATGATAAGTCCCTATAGCAGTCAATGGTCACCCTGATAAAAAAACATGAAGGCCAAAAATACCCAATAATAAAATATATACACAAGAACCTAACACCCCAATTCAAGAAATAAAATCACTAGCCAACCAATTAAATAAATACATAAAAGCACTAGACAACCAATTAAATAAATACAAGCACTAGCCGACCAATCAATTTAATAAATAAAAACACTAACCAATAAAACAATTAATTAATTTTAAACACTAACCAATCCTAAAATGTACTAAAAACAAGCCATCCAAATTCCAAACAATTGAATCCAAACAATAAAAAAAAAAAAAAAAAAAAAAAACAATTCAAAACAAGCATTTGCACCGATTAATGCAATATAAGTCAATGGGCAATCACAAAAATAAAAATAAATAAATACAATGAAAAAACCTGAAAAAAAGACAATTACATACATTCAATATTTTACTTACCTTTAGAAGTTTTTACTCTCCGAATCCCGTTGTTTCTGCAATCTCTCGTACCGCGCCGTCATCACCTGAAATCCAACGCCATCCACCTTGAAGATCAGCATCAGGTAAAAAAAAAACTTCTTTCTTTTATCTTCTATCACGTCTTCTTTCTTCATCTGTCATTATTTTTATCTTTTCTTTAATCTTCAATCTTCACTTTTCAATCCAAAACCGCATGGTAAATCCAGAACAAGATGTTCTCTCGTCCGGCTTCTTGAGGCAAAATGAGACATACAGACCTTATATATGACCTGTGATGTCACATTTTATGGTCAGATGATACCGTGTCCAATCAGATTGGAGCTGTACCATGTGCCCGCCTGTTGTTTTTTTGTTAAGGATGTGACATCATCTCCAAGGGAGGCACCACATCCTTAAAACCACATGGCTATATCACATGGTATTACAGCCAATGGGATTGAAGACAATCCCATTGGTTGCTGTATCATGTGATAGGTCACATTAGTTCAAAAGGATGTGACATCACATCCTTTTGAACTAATGTGACCTACAGACAACCTAATTGGCCCACAGACACCCGCAGGGACCACCTTAGGCCCCCCGAACACCCGTGGGGACCATCCAAGGGCCAACAGACACCCATGGGGACCACCCGAGAACCCCTGGACACCACACGGGACCACCCGATGGCCCACAGACACCCACTGGGAGCACCTGAGGATCCCTGGGGGGACCACCCAATCCGCTTTGGGTAGGTTTACCATACACATTATTAGTTGAGTTATGGTGGGTGAAAAAGGCGACAAAAAAATGTACAACCAACCTCACACTGATGAGACCCAAAAGGTCGAAACAGCTGTCTGTGAGTGGTTTGCTGTGCTTAAAAGCTGTGTGAGCAGCGAGAATTTGCTTATAAGTGTTCCATGTAAAAATGGATGGATTTCAGGCAAGGGGGGACACATTGTGTGCCCATTTGCATGTCATTTCCCAGAATCCCTTGCTGCAGTGGAAGCACTGTATGCTAGGTGATAATGGTGAAAGGCAGGGTAGCAGACCTGTCTAAGACATGTGAATGTGCTCACAAGTGATATTCTTTATTGGTTATATGCTAACAGTGGAGGTTTTTTGTCGCCTTTTTCACCCAGCATAACTATATATATATATATATATATATATATATATATATATATATATATATAATGTAAACGCACAAATATATATATGTAAACACACAAAAGACAAACAGAAACCCCATAAGCACTCAAAATTAATCGTAATTAACAAAGTAAAAAGCATAAAGAGTCTGGATCAAAGAACAAATGGATTTTAATAGTACAACACACAAAAAAGAAATTATCCTAACAATTTAAAAAAGATAAAGAAAACAAACCGCTATGTGAACTTCCAAGGCACAAAACACAAATAAAGAGAACAAAAATGCCAAAACCTATTCTACCTGCAGTGAAAAATATGAGCCACTAACATATACAAGGGGAGGAGAAAGAGAAAAAGATTCCTTCATCATCCCTTAGCAAATAAGTAGATTCAATAAACTGAACAAGAAACTCCTAATAAATGCTAATGCTATATAGAATTATCCTATAATCTAATAATCCCTGGATGACTGACCTGCAAAGATACAGACAAACAAGCCTGTATGATAAACAGCAAAAAAATAGAAGCATCAATCAAGGGGTGAAATGGGTCAAAGAAAGTACACAAAAATATAATAAAAAATGATATGTACCAACTGCAGAAAGAAGGGAAGAGTAAATCAGACTATATCAAAGCGATGTGCCTGTGTGTAACACATACTGCTCTATTAAAGTCACCATATCTGACTAGGCAAATCGAAGTACACACAAGAAAATCTACTTATGAAAAAGTGGTATAATAACCACAAGCGAAACGGGTGATACTCAACTGATGTAAATAGCATAGTCAGGAATCCATGATGGTATCCGGTCCCTGCTGTATGGTACAAATCCTTCACCGATCATATGAGGAGAATTAACCCGCTTCAGCGTAGTCCGAGATAAAGTGTATCATAGCAAAAACATACTCCAAAAAATTATAAAAAATCCTTGGAGGTATATTCCGGGAAGAAGCCCACCCTATGGGCGAAACGTGTTGAGTATTTCGGATGCGTGTGATACCTCCAAGGATTTTTTATAATTTTTTGAGTATGTTTTTGCCATGATAACTTTATCTCGGACTACGCTAAAGCGGGTTGATTCTCCTCATATGATCGGTGAAGGATTTTTGGGTACTTTCTTTGACCCATTTCACCTTTTGATTGATGCTTCTATTTTTTTGCTGTAAATCATACAGGCTTGTTTGTCTTTATCTTTGTAGGTCAATCATCCAGGGATTATTAGATTATAGGATAATTCTATATAGCATTAGCATTTATTAGGAGTTTCTGTTGCTAAGAGATGATGGAGGACTCTTTTTCTCTTTCTCCTCCCCTTGTGTTCATATATGTTAGTGGCTCATATTTTTCACTGCAAGTAGAATAGGTTTTGGCATTTTTTTGTTCTCTTTATTTGTATTTTGTGCCTTGGAGGGTCACATAGCGTTTAGTTTTCTTTATGTTTTGTAAATTGTTAGTATTATTTCTTTTTGCATGCTGTACTATTAAAATCCATTTGTTCTTTGATCCAGACTCTTTATGCTTTTGTAGATAGATAAGTGGTGTTTTGGTGCATCACCATAGATAGCTCATTGTGTAGATCTGATTTCCACGAATAAAAATGAAAGTTGAAAAAAAAAAAAGATCTATATAGATGGTCCTCCAAGAGGATATCATGGATCGGTAGGATACATAGTGTCAAGATGAACCTACTGCCACGTATCCTATACCTCTTTCAGACACTCCCTGTGCCACTTAAAACAACAGATATACTCTCGCTCCAAAAAGAAATCTATAAATTTATCTGGGGTAGGAAAAAATCGAGAGTCAATCGCTCCAATATGAAAAGACCTGTTGCTGCTGGTGGTTTGGCGGTACCCTGTCTATTAACATACTATAAAGTGGCCCAATTAAGCCAAATTGTTCAATGGCACTCTAAGCCCCAATTGAAACGGTGGGTAGATCTAGAAAACGCCGCTTGCTCCCCAAAGGAGCTTAGCGGCCTGATTTGGTTACCAAAAACAGCGTTTAATCGCAGAGAGATGCCGCTCACCTCAATGACCAACTCTTTATCGATTTGGGAGACGACCAAATTTAAGAATTCCCTGACATCAAAACACTCGATGATGTCCCCCATTTGGAATAACCCAGCGTTCGCACCCGGCATGGTGCGGTCTAGTATCCCGATCTGGAAACAAAAAGGCTATTCACGAATAAAAGACCTGGAAGGAGACAACCAGAAAATCAAGACCTTTGATCAGTTAAGATTAGAAAACGAAATACCTCACTCTAAATTCTTTAAATACCTCCAGGTCTGAGCATTTTACAACAAATACGCCCTATACCCCCCTTTGACAAAATTCGAAAAGCTCTGTCGGGCTAACTCTGACACAAAAGGACTTACATCGACAATATACGGGGAGGTAATCGGTTCTGCTGACCCCGAACAACAAATCCCCACATATAGGACTAAGTGGGAAACAGACCTAGGGGAAACCCTAGAGGAGGAGGAATGGAGCACCATCTACTTGGCCTCCGCCAAAAGCTCCATATGTACCACTCTGAAGGAGAACGCATATAAGGTCCTCATGAGGTGGTACCTCACCCCTCTGAATTTATCTAAATACATACAGGGATCCTCCCCACTATGCCCCAAGCGGTGTGGCGGATCAGCAGATTTGTTACACATGCTGTGGTCTTGCCCAAAAATACTCCCGATTTGGGACGAAATCAGAAATTGGATCCAGAGGGTTTTTGACCTCACAATTCCCCCTGACCCATGGCTGTTCTTGCTAAACAGACCAATGCCGGGCCTATCAAAAGCAAATTCCAAGCTAATAGCACATTTTGTACTCGCAACGAGATGCGAGATCGCAGCACTGTGGAAACGCCCCGATATACCAAACATCCCAAAGATTCGAAATCGCATTTGGTTCATCTGCCAGATGAATAAGTTAACCAGTTTAGTTAACGACACTGGCGACAATTTTCTAAAAGTCTGGACGCCTTGGCTGGCACAGACAGATATCCCGGGGATTGAGAGTACCACAATTTGGCATTAATATTAACAGATGCGTTCTCCTCTGGGGGAGTCAACATAGACAAACGGACACGCAACTACCGAAGAGGGACTAGACTCCCTATATGACCTCAAGATCAACCCGATGACTGGATCTCCTTCCCTTTCCTCCCCTTTCCCCCCCAACCTCCCCCCCTGCCCCACCCCCCCCCCCCCTCTCCCCCCCCCCGAGTTTTTTTTTTTAAATTTATTTATTACTATTTACGTATTTTATTTTATATATATATATATATATATATATATATATATACATATTTCCATTGTAATTTAATCCTGGTTATTATTTTTATTATTGCTCTTACTATATGATTTATTCATACACCATGTGGCCGAGTAGGGACCGAAAAGCCATATGATTACATCATCTACACCAATAGGCCTGAATGATCTACATTGTTATATGTATATCCAATGTACACAAGCTGCCATTTTAAACTCATATTTTGTACTGTACATTTTGTATGCCTTTTCCAATAAAATTCAAGTTATTAAAAAAAAAAAATGATTTTAGGTTTCAAGTTTGATTATATGGTTTAAAGTACTGTGAGTTAACATACATATTTGTTTGTCTAATATTCAATGAATCACACCGGACTGTTTTTCAATAGCAGTATAGTTTCAAAGTTTACTGTTTACACGATATGCAATTTATATAGCTGGTGATGTCATTTGAAGTTTAAGGGTGTGTTTTTTGCTCATGCCATCATCTGATAATTACATTTAATTATTGTCAGATGTGTTTAGTAGAAGGAGGGGCTTATAACCTACCTGTGTACCTGCCCCAGCATACTCCTTGAGAAAGTGCTGTTAGCGTGAAACATGTGGGAGGAGAGAATCCCTGTGTTTTGTCCCCAGTATATCCTTGTTTTTAATCATGTAGTTTAATACTTTTTCATTATTTTTGCCATCACCCGGTGAGTTGTTTAGTGAATTTTTCATGGGTTCGATTGTCAGCCAATCCTCTGCAGCTTTATGTTCCGCTTTTTAATTGGATGGACACGCAGTAGCCTTGCAGGACTGGACCCTCAGAACCTTTGGTAGTTGTTTGTCTGATGACAGTGCATCATTGCGAGCTGTTCCACGCAGCACCATGCCCACAGAGGAACGAAAAAAGGACTCCAATCTCGAGCGGGGTTTCAGAGGTAATTAAATATTTTCCTCTCTAATACTGTTGCGGCAGCTTTTATTCTAACAAATCACCGGTTTGTCCCTGGCTGGTTCCTGGAATGCGACGCTGTTCACCTGGCGCATGCCGTGTTCACCTTGCATTCCCAGCCACAGGTCATGCCCGGCTGATGCGTTTATTGATAATGGTTCGGATTTTAATAGGCTGCAATGCTTTGCGTGTCCGCCAGATGGCAGAAATTCATGAATTGTAAGGCGCCGAATCAGTAATGTGTCGGCTTGCAGGTGTTTCGTTTCGGCTTGCAGGTGTTTCGTTTAAAAAAGATACTGTACCACAGTGTGCTATTGTAACTTGGCTTTGGCCTTGAGACTGAAGGAAGAGTTGCAAAAATGTATCAATTTAGGCTTTTCATTTTAAAGAAAGACAAAGACCAGTTTCAGTTTCTGTTACGCTATTCTCCAGAGACCCACCATGAGTGTTCAAGTGCAGCCCGCTTTCCAAAAACCCGACAGAAGTTATGCGTATTTGATATGGGCCGCGATTAATGCAACAGATTATAAGATGGCAACAGTTGCTCAAATTTCTAAGTATTTTATCGAAAACTATGACTATTACAAATTTTTGCCAACTCCTCATACGTGGAAGCGTGCAGTAAGGAAAAGGTTATGTAGCGACCCCTGTTTTCACCGTATTGAGCTCCAATTTGTTGGAGGGTATTGGTGTGTGTCACCGGATTTTTCCCGTATCTATGATCATGGAGGCGGCAAAAGGCGAAGGGTCATGTTAAAACCAACTAAGAAGCGACAGTCGCTGCCAAGCAATGCACCAGCACCAGCATCAGCACCGGCTTCCAATGACGGTCCCAATGTCAGTGACAACCCTGAGCCTGAGCCTGAGCCGGATTTCGTGTGCAGTTTTGATGAAGCTTGCATGTACCTAAGCGATTTCCAGCCTACAGGTGGACTAGTCCCGCTGCAAACTATCGACGTGGATGATGAAGAAAGCTGGACTGGCAGTGGACCGGCGCCGGCGCCAGCTGAATGGGAAATTCTATGGTGAGTACTGTATTGTTGCCGTATTATTTTGGTGGGGCTGGCTGGGTACTTCTTTAGGGGGCTGACCATTACTGTACATTAAAACTTTTCTTTTTGTTTTTCCTCAGAAAAGAAAACGGCTAATGGGGGGATTTCGATGGATAATATTGTACTGTATGCTGATGTTTTCCGGCCGTACAGTATACTGTGTAATAAACCTGAATAAATAAAACTATGCATTTATACTACATGTTCAGTATCGTTTCATTATGTGTCTTCTACAGTATACTGTACAGTGGTATACAGTGCCTAACATCTATGGGCAACAATAATTTTATTTCTAGGTGCCCTAGAACAGAAGTTCCCACGCCAATTGCCCGTGAACTTGACCGCGGCCCTAATTAGTTCCCACGCCAATTGTGCGAATATAATGTAAAATAATCCGTTCTGTGGGTCTGAGCGGGTTGAAATTCGCCTGGTTCTCATGCGGGAGGACCCTTGCCATAGTGGCAAAATATCAGCCTTGCACGACCCCCGGAACCGGAGATACCAAAAGACAGTTTAAAAGCACATTACCAAAGTGGCTTTTTTTCTGCCATGCAAGTCAACGGCAGAAACCTGAACTTTAACATTACCCTGACTCCGTTCTGTTGCCACGAGAGGGTCGCAATTTGCCATGCAATCCTGCCGCAACAAGGACTACATGGTGACCGAATCTGAGCCCTCTAGGTCGAACAGAAACGGAGTTGTGGGTTCCAGGTTTCTGCTCATTCTGACTTAGCCGGTTCAAAGCTTTCTCCGAAATTACATTCAATGGTAGGACCCTCCTCGCCGGCGTGACCCTTTCTTGCCGCCATTACTGCTCGGACCCTGTTGGGGTCAAGTGAGGGGGTTTCTAACATCTAGGGGCAAAATGAATTTTATTTCTAGGTGCCCTAGAACAGAAGTTCCCACGCCAATTGACCTAGTTCCCACGCCAATTGCCCTAGTTCCCACGCCAATTGCGCGACCAGGCAGTAAAAAAACAGTGCAGCAAGCCTCGACATTTGTTACTCTGTATTTTGTTATAAAGTACTATCAAAGGAGCAAATGGAAACATTGCACAGTACAGTAAGACAAATCAACATGTTCTTTTATTGGTGCAGTCAGTTCAAAAACATTTATTTACAAATACAGTACAATGTTGAAGCATTTTAAGTAACATCTCCTTTATTAAAGAAACCCAGTACTGTAAGCAGTACAGTACAGTGGGATGGTGCGCAACACTGTCAGTCAGACCTGCACCAGTTCAGTCCTAGAGGGCAGCAAACAGGGCAGGTTTTCAGGGCAACATTGAAAACCGTGCCTGTTTGCGGCCCTCAGGGACTGGAGTTGTGCATGTCCTGTGTAAAAAAACCCACAACAACATCTCCTTTGTTTAAGTACAGCAGGAACTGTAGGGCAAAACATGTACAGTACAATACAGTTCAGCACAACAGTATGGTGTCACTGAAAGTAGTTTGTCTATTTATATTTATAGTGCAGCAGTATACATTTTTTGTATATTTCAATTAATCTTACAACGGTATATATAGGATGTATATTTATATTACAACAGTATATTTAATTTGTATATTTATATTTATAGTACAACAGTATATATATTTTGTCTATTTATATTTATAGTACAGCAGTATACATTTTTTGTATATTTCAATTAATCTTACAACGGTATATATAGGATGTATATTTATATTTATATTACAACAGTATATTTAATTTGTATATTTATATTTATAGTACAACAGTATATATATTTTGTCTATTTATATTTATAGTACAGCAGTATACATTTTTTGTATATTTCAATTAATCTTACAACGGTATATATAGGATGTACATAGTAGGATATACATAGGATGTACATAGGATGTATATTTATATACATTTATATACATTTTATATTGCTGCATATTAATAAAACAATATAATTTCTTTACATTTCTTTACATTGTAGGGAGACAACTGTTCGGGTGGACACAATAAGTGAGGAGAATGATGAGAGGAGTGCATTAAGGGTTAAAAACCCTTTGTCTATTTATATTTATAGTACAGCAGTATACATTTTTTGTATATTTCAATTAATCTTACAACGGTATATACTGTATAGGATGTACTGTATATTTATATTTATATTACAACAGTATACTGGTATTTATTTTGTATATTTATATTTATAGTACAACAGTATATATATTTTGTCTATTTATATTTAATGTATATTACAACATTACATTTATATACATTTTATATTGCTGCATATTAATAAAACAATATAATTTCTTTACATTGTAGGGAGACAACTGTTCTGGTGGACACAATAAGTGAGGAGAATGATGAGAGGAGTGCATTAAGGGTTAAAAACACTCTGCAGGAAAAGCACAATCTGACTGTATCCGAGACCAGCATAAAGAAGATGAGACGCAGCATTGGATGGAAATATGGACGTGTGAGGTTAGTACTGGGCAGTACAGGAGGTAAAAGTGTTGTTTCGCAAACTGTACTGCACTGTGCCGCAATTTTTTTTTATTCCTTGTCATTACAGAGTGTACCCCATGATACGGGACGCAAACAAAATCAAAAGAGTGCTCCAGGCCCAGGCATGGATCGACAGCGGGGAGAATTTCCAGGATTGCATCTTCACTGATGAGTCTACTGTGTCGCTGGAGAGATTTTTCAAGATTTGCGTTCCACAAAAAAGGCCGCATATCTTTGAAGCCGCGGCCAAAACACCCTGTGAAGCTGCATGTGTGGGCTGCCATCTCTAGGCATGGACCGGGATGCATTGTCATCTTTGAAGGTAAAATGTATCAAATATAATGTCGCCTAATGCACTGTACTTGACTAGTGTTGCCTTACCGTATGCACTGTACTGTACTATTGTGCAGTTTTTTGAGCACTTTTCTTTTCTTGCTATAGGAATCATGAATAAAGCTTTCTTCCAAGACAACATTGTGCCCGAGATAGTGCAATACATCACACGCGACTTCACCAATGGTCACCGCTTCTACCAGGACAACGATCCCAAGCACACCGCGTTAATGGCGCATATCCTTTAGCGTGGCATCAACTGGGTGAAGACGCCAGCGGAGTAAGTGCAGTAGACCGTGTCCCATTTTTGTTCCCCACTGTTTTTAGCTCTTAAACCAATTGTCCTTTCTTTCCAATGACAGGTCGCCAGACTTCAATCCGATCGAAATTGTCTGGCATCAGCTGAAGGACCATATCCGGAAAGTGGCGAAACCCTCCAAAAAGGACGAGTTGTTGAAAGGCATAATGAGTTTTTGGAACGATGTACTCACCGTGGAACGCTGAAATAAATATATAGACCATATTGCCACTGTGTTGCCCATTGTCATCGCGCGTAATGGGCAAGCATCAGGAAAGTAGTACTGTGCTGTAGTATTGTAAGTACAGTATGATACAGGTAAGTAAGGCACAGATTTTTTCTTTCCAGATAGTAAGAGTATACAGTAGTTAGTTTTTTCTTTACAGAGAGAGCAACACCAGCCATCAGGTTACAGTACATAGAATTTAACAGTAGTCAGTCAGATTATACAGTAGTTCCAGTACAGTATACAGTAGACTAGTTTGACAGTACTACAGTAACTGCCTACTAACTGCTCCATCTTTTTCTTTCCAGAGAAAGCTGCACCAGCCACCTGGTAGTTCTGCCATAATACAGTACAGTACACTCATACAGTACAGTACAGTACAGTAACTGCACTAATTTTTGGTTTTCTTGTTGTTCCAGGAAAAAGGGTGGCCTAGGGGGAGATGTGGGCGTTGTGTCCAGTCAAATCTGCTTGTACAGTCAAATGTACAGTATATAAACAGCAGTAATGATGTACACAAAACCTCTCCCCTCTCAATGAACTACTGTACTGCAGACAGAATGAGGAAAAGATAAAGACGGGAAAAATAATTTTACTATACAGTATATAGTATATACAGTATATTATACAGTACATTACAGTACTGTACTGTATATAGTATTAAATAATATTCTTATAAATGTGCATTACTCATGTTTCCCCATGTTTTACAAATGTTTTCCAAATGGTTATCCAATTTCAAGCTGCCAAAAGAACTTAATAAAGACTGCATTATGTATTATTCCTGATTATTTTTATATTTGTATTTTTTGGTTCCTGATAAAATAAAATAAAATACATATTTATTCACTTTCCTGCGAATCATAATCATTGACAGCCACCCCTACAGTGCACCACCACTGACCTTTGGGAATGCTTCACAGCACCTAAACCTCAGTTCTCTGGGACATTTGGTAACGCTTCACAGCACCTAGCCCTCATTGCTCTGGGAGACGACGCTTCACAGCTCTCACCTCTCAACAAAAACAACTGCGGAATCAGCTCTCCCATTGGCTGACTGCGGCGCGGACCTTGGCTGTCATCGGCTCTCATTGCCTGACTACGGGGCGGTCCTTGACTCTCATTGGCTCTCGCGGTCTCCGAGTGCAAGGCAGGGTGACGTCACGCACGTTCCGAGCTGGGGGGAAACAGAGCTAGCCGCCGCGCAACCCTTCCGCCCGCCACCACAGCGGACAGCCGCCAACTAACAACCTGCCCGCTCCACAGTTCCACTTCCCCTGCATGAAGTCCTAACGGAGCACCCAAAGATTTAGTGACTGTAGATCATCTTGGGACTGGGGCTATTTCAACTGGTCATTCAGGTTTCCATTATTTTTGGACTCATTAGGTGCCGGTATCTCATTTTGTTTATGCTGTCTTATCTGATTGTACCATCAGTTTTTCACCAGGCTGCCTTTTTACCATTAGGGCTCACCCTCATAGTAGGGTTTATTGTCTCAATTCCCATTAGCGCTATTTTACATCACCTTTTCTTTCTTTTTATTTAAAACATGTAACTGTAAACCATACTGACTGACACTGTATTTCATCAGGGTGTGAAAACATTTATCAGTTTACTCTCAATTCTCACAGTGCTGTGCACATCAGATTTACATTTCAAATTCGAGAGGGGATTTTCCAAAGCATTACCGTTAAAACAACAGGCCTCTAAGGGTTGGGGGAGGGGGATGGTGTGATTAGACGCAGGCGTACTGAGTGTTTGTAGCTCGGCTATGGGCGGATTAAGAACACAATGGCAATATGCAGAAGGTTAACGACCCAGTGAAGAGAGGGGGTTGGAAGGATAGGGTGACTCAGCCGATTGACGCTTGGCTAGGGAGGGATTAAAAACTCTGGAGGTGTGTGGCTGAAATAGTTAACAGCACTGTAATTTCAAAAGGCAGTTCATCATAATAATTTGATGAATAAACCCCCAAAGACAACCCCCAAATACAGTACATAAAAAGCAAGTCACTTTAACTCCCTTTGCCCCATGCACCAATAATGTTTTGTGGCAGAAGAATTTAATAAAGGCTGCAGTATGTATTATTGTGTGTTGATGGTTAGAATTGCTGTGCACTTTAAATGTTTCAACATTGTACAGTAAGTATTTGTAAATAAATGTTTTTGTACTGACTCCACCAATAAAAGAACATGTTGAATTACCTCACATTTTTTCCATTTGCTCCTTTGACAGTGTAACAAATGTCGAGGCTTGCTGCACTGTTTTTTTACTGCCTTGTCGCGCAATTGGCGTGGGAACTAGGGCAATTGGCGTGGGAACTTCTGTTCTAGGGCACCTAGAAATAAAATTCATTTTGCCCCTAGATGTTAGGAACTCCCTAACTTGACCCCAACAGGGTCTGAGCAGTAATGGCGACGAGAAAGGGTCACGCCGGCGAGGAGGGTCCTACCATTGAGCGTAATGGCGGAGAAAGCTTTGAACCGGCTAAGTCAGAATGAGCAGAAACCTGGAACCCACAACTCCGTTTCTGTTCGACCTAGAGGGCTCAGATTCGGTCACCATGTAGTCCTAGTTGCGGCAGGATTGCATGGCAAATTGCGACCCTCTTGTGGCAACAGAACGGAGTCAGGGTAATGTTAAAGTTCAGGTTTCTGCCATTGACTTGCATGGCAGAAAAAAAGCCACTTTGGTAATGTGCTTTTAAACTGTCTTTTGGTATCTCCGGTTCCGGGGGTTGTGCAAGGCTGATATTTTGCCACTATGGCAAGGGTCCTCCCGCATGAGGACCAGGCGAATTTCAACCCGCTCAGACCCACACAAAAAAAAAGTTTTAATGTACAGTAATGGTCAGCCCCCTAAAGAAGTACTCAGCCAGCCCCACCAAAATAATACGGGCAACAATACAGTACTCACCATAGAATTAAAATTCATTTTGCCCCCAGATGTTAGGAACCCCCTCACTGCACCCCAACAGGGTCCGAGCATGTACAGTACTGTACTTTAAAATAAATTAAATATGCAATTTTACTATTACTGCGCGCGCACGCACAGACTGTGTACTGTAGGTTGAACCGCGAAGGTATTAGACTTCAAAGACAACAGCTCGCAAACGCCCCCATGCATTTTTACACGGCATTGCAGTATTGCAGCCAGCGGGAATAAAATGCTTAAATCACGGCGCGAAAATAACTCAATACACTCCGGGCGAAAACGACACAAAACCGCACATCACCGGGATATTCTGAAATTCCCGGAGCTAGCCGATTTAGAATAAAGTTGGTCGCCACTGTATATACCCCCACCAGTTGTTAATATAGAGCTATTGAGCTCATTCCGTATACACACTGTGACAAGTCATCATCTTCTACATCAACTAACAAGCGGTTCCATAAAGAAACCATACACCGGCATCTAAAAGCTGCTGAAAATACCCTGACTATATACATCTATATTAATAAATTACTATACTCTTGTTAGTTCAAACATATTGGGTTACCCTGTTGAGCTATGAATGGTCATTTTTTGTCTATCAAATAACTGTAAGGAATCCGTTCCTGGCTTTCATTCTAGCCTTGCAGATCTCTGCAGTTTACAAACTCTCCCTCTGGCAATCAATGGCACCTGTGCTGCCTCTCATTGCAGCTTCAGCCCTGTGCTCCGTTATTGGAGGAATGCACACACACCTCCTTCCTGTGATTGGCTCGCCACTCTTTAAATACCACATTCCCCACAATGCTTCTCTGCTGAGCATAATTCCTTCCTTGGATGTTACAGTGTTCAGCCACAAGCATTATGGCTTGTCTTCTTGTGTACTAACCTCTATGGTTTTTGTTTGAAGTTCCCGAGGCCTGCTGCTATGCTTCTAAGCAGAGGCCTGACTTCCTGAGTATCCAGAAGCCTGTTGCTATGCTTCTAAGCAGAGGCCTGACTTCCTGAGTATCCTGAGGCCTGCTTCTACGCAGAGGCCTGACTCCCTGAGTATCCTTAGGCCTGCTTGTATGCAGATGCCTGACTCCCTGAGTATCCTGAGGCCTTCTGCTATTCTCCACGCAGAACCTGCTTTGGTTGTCTGTGCTAAAGCGTTAGTTTTTCCCGACGCTGCCCTGCGGTGTACTTCGGCTTGCCTGCTGTCTTCCCCTGCTGAGACCGGCGTTATGGGCCAAGGCCGCTCCTCGCACAGAGGCCACTCCTGCACTCACGCTCCTAAGCTGAAGCGGGGAACTCCTGTCTACCTGTTGCCGAACGCCTGCTTGAATAACGACGATGCTGCCTTCTCCAATCCTGACCCTGCTATGTACTGCGCACTCTGGATCAGTCTGCGTGGACTAAGGTCGGTGATTATATAACCCCGCACGTCAGCCCCGCGGTCCGGTCCCGGTTTGTGGCGAGCACAACCGTAACAATAACATACTGTAGACAAGCATAGGAAACTAAACTTCTTTTCTAAAGACAAGGCTCAAATATATTGAAACATTTCCTTCTACTTACTTACTTGGTCTAATATAACAATTGCATTATTTTGTTACAGCAAATTTTCTTGGAAACATAATTATATATTAACCTCGTTAGAGCTGTAGGAGTTGTGTGGGTGTGCCACAGCCCCTGTGACAGATCACAATCACATATCCACGGCATCACTGATGACATGAAAGGAAGAAGAGAAAGTGTTCCTCTTCCTTTTCTTCTCTGGCCAGATAACGTTCAGTTATCCACAGAAGCACAAAACGTGATCCTCACTATAAAAATTAGCTCAAAACCCATAATGTAGCTACCACTGTATGTCATGGGGACCCTGGAGTGGAAGACCCCATAACATGTTGCCTACAACATGGGACACTCAAAGGGTTAGCTATTAATCCCTGAATAAAAATAATCATAAAATAATGGCATGTTTTGTATGTAATTTTTAAATGATACAACTCATGAATGAAAGAGAAAAAACTTCTCAAGCTAGCAATTGAAACTGTGATTGCAAAAGGCAATTGCTTTTTGAAGCAGATGATCTTTAAGAAAAGAGGCTCAGCTTTAATTTATGCTGTTTCTAACTAAAGATGGTATGTTTCTATTGCATTTCTAAGCTTCACATTCTTGAAAATGCCAACACATGTTGTAGATTACCTACTGTTTAATGTCTACCAAATTAAAATGTTTTCCTGTCTTTAAAATTCTATGCAATTTGTCTGTCTGGGAACAAATGGTTTCACACTGAAAAATGTTATTGTCTAACTCGCTCATTAAGATGCATGGATTTAATGCTGAGTCTTTTGTGCCACCTTCTGGCACACTATTAAAGACCTTGACAAATTTGATGAAGCGTTATTATTACTCACATATGACAAGTTGTCATTGAATTGCTATGAAAACTTCTTAATTAATATAATGTGTGGTGGATACCAAAACTTCTTAATTAATGAACAAAAATCTACAGATGGAACATGATTTACTGGCACATTTGCCATTGCGGGTGGTGTATCTCTCCCCCTCCGATCATTTTCGGCTGCTTGAAGCTGACCCGCGCATGCGTTGCATCCAGGAAAATTGAGTTTTAGCGTTGGTACAATATTCTGCATAAATGATAACAGGCGCAGGTGTGCTAGTGTGTCTTCAAAAGCTAAATGCAATGTAACCCATCTTTTATTCCCATTAATTGAATACAATATGATATAGTATTATATGCACAACAATGGTATTTAAATAGAACTCATCATTTATTCCCCTAAAAATGTCAGATGCCTAAAATGTATTTTGAAACAGGATTTTTTTTTTATTAGATTACAGTAAATTACTATATGAAAAATACAATAATACAAAGTTCTTCAATCTTCTTCCACATGTACAATCTTCTTCTTTGGGCTGGCTGGCTGGCTGGCTCTTTGGCATTTTCACCTGTAAAGAGAGAATGTTGTATATTAATAATCGAGAAGAAATACAGTAGTATAGTACACAAATTACATAGGTTGTATGTGCAATATACAAGTGAAAAACAAATTTATCAAAAAGTGGCGCTCAAAAATTATATAAACAAATGTGGTAAAATGTGATACTTAATACAAACATGAATTAATGCTGCTTAACCCAGTGTGGGGTCGTTCTCTCGATCCCGTGGACAGTGAAGAGGTGAAGGTCATCAGGAAGCGCAAGGTCATGTAAAAAACAGAAGAAAATTCCCTGATGGTGCAGTATTGTGATTGATATGTGATTATTATCAAGATGCAGTGTGCTAAATACTCACAAGTGTAGAGTGAGCAATGTTCCCATAAAGGTTTCTTTATGTGTGGCAGCCCGTTGGACCGTCAGACAGGTAAGTGGAATGGTAAGTGCTGGAGACCTTAAGTGAATAACAAAACGGACATAGTGCAGACTGTACAAAATCTCTTTAAAAGTAAGTATATGTGCAATACACTCACATGGTTTAAAAAGGTAATAAGCGTTTAGATCACACAGGTTGGATCTCAGCAATGAATGAGCTGCTCTCTCAGTCCCCCCTCTGCCTCGGCGGGCGTGCGTATCACCGGTGCGTCTCACCCAAACCGGAAACCGGAAGTGACGTCATCTGCTCTGGGGGACTCCGATCCTGTGGGAGTTTTCTCATCAGCCTCACTCTACGCGTTTTCTCCGTATCGCAAAATTGACTAATGACCCATCGGATTAACGCAGAAGGGGTCCCTGGCAGTCTCATTCAGTTTTAATGGGACTGCCAGGGACCCCCGCTGTTAATCTGATGGGCCATTAGTCAATGCAGAAATGCCTTAAACTTGCCTTAAACATGACCCAGCATGTACCCAGCATGTAAACAGCATGTACCTGGGTCTTGTTGGCGATTTCCACAGGTTTGTGTTAGAATAACCGTTAGCACTACAGTACCTTTTCAATACAGTATAATAGGCAAATCCTACTATAAATAACCACATTTAGTACTGTAGTAGAAGATGCAGTACTGTAGTATTAATTTAATC
Organism: Ascaphus truei; assembly: GCA_036426205.1. NCBI lineage: Eukaryota > Metazoa > Chordata > Amphibia > Anura > Ascaphidae > Ascaphus > Ascaphus truei. Next base: position 37,553 of record WSYH01001788.1, read on the forward strand.
AGTTCTTTTTTGTAATTGCAGAGTGTTTCCCATGAAAAGAGAGGCCAAAAATATAAAAATAATCGACCAAGCACATGCATGGATTGACAGTGGGAAAGGTTTGATGATGTTATATTTTCAGATAAGGCATCAGTCGTCCTTGAAGGATTTGACCCTATGGCACTCAGGAAAAAAACACTTAATCCCTGAAACCTCGGCCCAAGCATCCACTCAAGCTTCATGTGTAGGGGCAATCTCGAGACATAGACCAGGACTCATAATTATATTTGAAGGTAAGTCCCTGTGTATTAGTTTTATCTTTGTTTTCCATTAGTACTGCACAGATACAACTGACAGTTTTGAGCCAGCATGTGAGGAAAATTCACAAGCATCTCACAAACACTTTGCAGCATAGTCCATAGAAGCAGTAATGCCCCTCTGATTAACACAGCGGGGGTCCCTGCATTTGAATGGGACTTGCAGCCCAGTAGGATTCACACAGCATGAGTCCTATTCAAATGCAGGGACATACAGTACACTGTGTTAATCCGATGGGCCATTACAGTGTCTATGGACTATGGTGATGATTTTCACAACATGTTCATGGAATTCCTCAGAATCTGGACCAAAACGACCATTGCATCTGTAAGTGTATCTGGATGTTACCCTGTCCCTGTATAACAGTATTAGACAGTACTGTATACAGTATATTTGACAATAGTACAATACCATAAATGTATAACAGTGCTAGACAGTGCAGTAAATAGTATATGAATGTGACCCTGTCTCCGTATAACAGTGTTACATTTGCTTTTTTTCCAGGAATCACGGATAAAGTGTAATTTCAGTAGTCCATTATCTCCCGATAGTACCATACATTAGACAAGAATTCCCATGCATTGCTTGCCATTGTGCTTATCTATACCCAGAAAGGGGCATAGATAAGCATATTGGCAGTCAATGGGCACCCTAAAAAAATAATACACAATTAAATAAAATAGAATCAATGTGTTTTACCTTTAGTAGATTAACCCTCGTTCTACCCCGGCACCAAATGTTGACCCATGATGGAATGCTCAACAGCCTGAGGTGAAGAAGTCCATGGTCCTCTGTTGATTGAAGAGACGTCTCCGGTAAGTTATTTCCTTCTTTCATCTTTCTTTTCTTCTTTAGAATCCAAAGTGGCCTTATATAAGGCCTGTGATATCACATTTGAGTGTCAAATGATACACCCCCAATCCAATTGGTAGGTGTACCATGTGATAGCTTCCATTTTTTTAAAGATGTGACGTCTTCTTAAAGGGAGGGTAGCCAGCCAATTAGGTAGTATATGTTTCTCTCCATTTAAAACGACATCACTTCAGCAAAAAAAATAAAAATGGAAGCCATCACATGGTATACCCACGAATCAATTGGTAGATATACTATGTAAGAAATTACCCTCAATAGGGAAGGTGGCTGGGGCACTTTGATAAAGCCAATTTTTGTTGAAACATGTCAGTGTAATCCTCTCTTTTTTTGCACATTAAATCATTTTTATTTTCTCCCTTTTGCTTCTTTGAATTTTGTGGTGCAGCGTTTTACTGGGGCTACATGCCTTGTTTTCTCTATAGATATACTATGTGATGCCTTTCCTTTTTTGGAGTCCTGTGACGTCATAAAAGAGGGAGGGAGGCATGCTACCTGATTTACCCTGCCCAATCAAAACGCCAGAACATAGAGGTATTCCATCAACTAGTGTATAATTGTTTTTAAAAGTTGTGTGAAATAAGAGCAAATACAAGTGTAACCTAACGAGAGATGAGAAATCTGCCCTCGAAGAACTGAAAAGCAATACAATTAATGTCATCAGACAAGGGAGAGGGTGTGGTCATCCAAAATAGAGCAGGAAGTTTTTAGACTGCTTGGGGATTAAACATGCCATGTCATATTAAACAAGGATCCACTGCCAATCATACAAACCAAACTTAAAGCCCTAATTAATGAAGGACTAACAAAAGGTATACAGGCATACCCCGCATTAACGTACGCAATGGGACCGGAGCATGTATGTAAAGCGAAAAAGTACTTAAAGTGAAGCACTACCTTTTTCCCACTTATCGATGCATGTACTGTACGGCAATCGTCATATACATGCATAACTGATGTAAATAACGCATGTGTAACAGGCTCTATAGTCTCCCCGCTTGCGCACAGCTTCGGTACAGGTAGGGAGCCGGTATTGCTGTTCAGGACGTGCTGACAGGCGCATGCGTGAGCTGCCGTTTGCCTATTGGGCGATATGTCCTTACTCGCGAGTGTACTTAAAGTGAGTGTCCTTAAACCAGGGTATGCCTGTAATCAATAAATTAGAACATACATTTCTGGATACTCAACAGCCAAGAACCCCAATATTTAATCACTTAACAAAGATCCATAAAAACATAATTAACCCACGAGGGAGGCCCATAATCTCTTGGATTGATACCATTACCGCAAACATGTCAGAGTATCAGAGTGTCAGAGTCGGCAATCAAAAGCGAATCAATTGGTAGATATACTATGTAAGAAATTACCCTCAATAGGGAAGGTGGCTGGGGCACTTTGAATTAGAACATACATTTCTGGATACCCAACAGCCAAAAACCCCAATCAAAAGGCCGATGATGGGGAAGGACCTCAGAGCATACCTTGTCGAAGACATCTTTGAACTCAGCATAAACTTCGGGAAGAGTAGTTTTGTCTTCCTTAGGAATCTTTAAACCACAGATTTGTTGCCTCGGACTGATACAAGACTTGATACATTGAGGTCTCCACTGTATGGGTCCTTTGTTGGTCCAATCCAACTGTGGGTTGTGTCATTGAATCCAGGGAAGACCGAAGATTACCTCAACGGATGGTGTATAAATTACGTCCAGAGAGATTTCCTCTTTATGGCTGTCCTTAGTAATAAGAGAGAATTTGCAAGTCTTCAAAGAGATAAAGGCTGGCTGAAGGGGGTGCCCATCAATGGCTTCCAACCCAACAGGCACAGATTTATGGAGAAGCGGGATCCTGTTCCATAAAGCAAAGTCTTGGTCAATAAAATTACCTCCTGAACAGGAGTCAATGAAGGCGGATCTAAAGACCTGGAACGTGTCACCCTTGAGGAGAATGGGAAGCATGATCCGGCTCTGCAAAGTTTCCAGGGAAAAAGGGAAAGGAGAGATAGTGCCCAATGTGTTCCCCTTATACCTCATTGAGCGTTGATGTTTCCCGGTTTAAGTGTGCAGCAGTATAGTTGATGAGAGGGTGACCGCAATAGTGACAGAGGCTGCAGTTTCTCAGTAAACGATAGTCAGTGACTTCCCAGTTGAATAGGTTCAGGATCATCTGAAAGTGAAGGATCTATAGGAACAATATTATGGGTAGAGGATCTTGCCGGGAGATGCCGGGATTAAGAGCGTTCAACCTTTCTCTCCTGGAGACACTGGTCGACACGAATACATACCGCAATGTGATCCTCTAATTTAGTAGGTATTTCCTGAGCCGCCAGTTGATCCTTCAGGGGTTCAGCTAGACCCTGCCAGAAGGACGCAGACAAAGCCTCATCATTCCAGGCTGTTTCTGCTGCGACGATCCGGAACTCAAGAGCGTACTTAGTGACTGACTGGAGGCCTTGAGAAATATGAAAGAGAGAGGATGCTGCAGTGATCTTGCAAGAGTAATCCTGAGTAATTTCTGGTCTTTGTTCCCAAATGGGAGATGCCCAGGCCAGGTCGTCACCTGTCACCAGAGCGATAATATAAGCTACTTTCGACCTTGCAGAAGGAAAACGAGAAAGGGTTAATTCGAATTGAATTCCACATTGTTTAAGGAATCCTCTGCATTTGTGGGGGTCACCAGCATAGCAGTTAGGAGTAGCGAGTCGCGCCTCAGCGGACATCGTTTGTTCCGGAGTGGATGAGATGGTCGCTGCAGGACTCGCGGGTCTATTTTGCTGCTGCTGTAGAGAAAAGGTAGCAAAATCATGGGCTAAAGAATTGACCTGTGTCTCCAATTGATAGAGACATTGTAGAGAGCATACTTGGCCCACCTCAGAGGGGTCTTTGTTCATTGGTCTGAACATACTGTAACGCTTGCGCTCACTACAAACATGGCGGGACCACGGTACTGAGGTGGGAAAATATTAAACTGCACAACAGCAACAGAGGTGCGCCTGGAGGGTGGATAGTCAAGATCGCCAGGTCTGGATTGGAGAGAGTGGGTTAGTATGGATACTTGCTGAGGTCGTAGGTAGGTGCCAGTAGAGTAGTCAGTATCCGGAGTGCCGTGGTCAGGTGTTGGAGCAAGTAGGAAGGTAGTTAGTCCGATAGCTGTAGTCGGGGATTGAGAAGTGCGGATGGTCAGAGGCAAGTCAGGGTCGGTAATCCAGAGAGATGTTCTAAAGACAAGCCAGGTCGGTACACAGGAGAAACAAGCAGCAACAGGGTTAAAGCACAACAGGTACAAGGCAGGGCAGGTACGTGGAAACACAAGGCTACCATGAGACAGCTGAGTTTAAGTAGCAGTGAAGCATGAATGGGACTGAGGGGAGGAGCGGAGACTTGGCCTCTGTGTGAGCAGAGATTGGCTGCAAGGTGTAGGAGACAGGTGGGAGAAATTTAGCAGACTTGCTGCACGTTGCATGTGACGGACGCGGGTCCTGCACGGGGAGCAGAGCCAAGCTCCTTGGCAGAGTAGAAAGTGCTTCATGTGCGCACACGTTCTGTAAGTGGCGCGGAGGTGTGTAGAGCAGCAGGTAAGGAGGGAACACGCCGCATGGGACGTGTTCCTCCATTCCTTACATCCACATAGCTCACATACACCATAACCATGTGGATGTCAGTTTAGAAGTGCTGCACAGTAGCAAGTAGGACAACAAAACACAGAAGAGGAGACACACCGCTCACAGAGTCATTTACAAATGTTGTTCCATTTTATATATAATTGACGTGTGTCATAATTCAGACACTAATGGGTGCTGCCTATGTACTAGAAGTTAATAGTATTAACAATGAATGAGGATGTGACAAAATCACAAAGTCATCCACAGAAAGTACATTTGTGGCGCACACCACACTAATATTTTTTTTAATTATTCAGTGATCATATAATGTGAGAAAACCATTGGTGAAAAAAAGTAACAAAAATAAAGTTAAAAATACCACATGGTGCTAACTGATTTGTCACAATATCTCTGGATCAATATACTTCAGAGCTGTAGAATATGCAAACAGCTAATAAATAGTGAAGTCTAGTCACACAATGTAATAATCCTACAATGCTGAGACCAATATATGTGCCAAATTGCACAATTCATATGGTAAACAATCTCATAGCCATGTATATCGAAATATCAGAGGGCAATACACAAACCGCAACACAATAAAAAATGCACAGGAGTGAATCAATGGTATGTCCCTATGTTGCTAACCTAGCATATGAACGCCGTTACAAAGTAACAGCCCAGCTCTAACATCGCTGACAAATTGTACTCGAGAAAGTGACATAAATAACACATGTAACACTCGAGTTGCAACAAGAACACTGAGACAAGTAGCCATGTAATACTTAGCTACAGTGTTGTCAGTCTCAGCCCTCCAGGAACGGCACACATGCTATACGGGTCTCAGCAGTTACTGAATCAGAAGCACCACGTGACGTGACGTCACTGCGTCACTGTGCCCATGCCCTACGCATTTCTCTCCAGGCGGAGCTTCGTCAGGGGCAAGTGGATGATGGACCAACCAGCAAGCTATGTTTATATACCATCAGGAGTGAATAATTGCTTTGAAACAGCTGACGGAGATGTTTCAAATACTGAAGGTAGTTGCGCAAGATAATAAACAGCTCTATGTAAGGGCTGAGATGCAAAACTAATCCCACAATCATGTTGAAACCTTCTCTGTAGGTTGATCGCATGAAGGTTAACCCTTCAAAATAAAATCACTAAAAACAAATCAACTAACTTTTATTAAATACAAGTATTACTTATAGAGAAATATATAAATATATATATACATTGCTTTGCACATTATTACAGTAAGATACTGATGCTGAGTACATTTTGACCAGATTATGGCCGACTATTGTGAACGTCGATCCACATATGGTGTCATAAGTGGGATAAGAGGTGTCTTTGTAGTTAAAAATGAGTTTTATGTGAAATTTTTTGTTATGCTTTTTGCCTACAAACAAGTCTGAGAAACTTAGAGAAAAAAAAAAAAAAAACCTCTTATGCAGCAGAGATCAGAGTTAAAGGTGTACACACCACTGAAACTTACACTGCACTGAAACTTACAAAAACCACAGATGGACTCTTTTCCCCAATCCCAAGAGACTGCTGAAGCAGGTAAACCTTTAATTGCCTATCACAAAGTGTAATACGGTCATTGAAATAGGGATTTTGCCTTCTAGCCATAGTCAGGGTTCAAGAAGGGAGTCAGCCCTTAAAAAAGGGATAGGTGTTTGTTGGTTTCAAAAGTTTCGCTGAAGCAGTGAATACATATGGTGACCAATGAGTGGTACTGATTTTGCAAATAAAGGTTGCCACACCGCATAGGGCTACCAGCTGTGAATGGAGTATATGCAGAAAAGTGTGAAAATTGATACAAGACTGTGCTGAAGCAGGGGAATTTTTAGCAAACAAATGCCTAGTGTAAAATTGCCCTATAAAGGAAAAGGTTTTTCAAAGCCAATTGCTGAGTGTTGAGTCCACTGCAAAGAATGTTTTTTTTTCTGCAAGTAAAAAAGTATGCCTATTATCTTGGGAGCAAAACAGACACCAAAAGTGTGAAGTGTGAATGCCATAATACCCAAAGATGAGACTGAAAATTACTGAACTCAGGCAGAAAAACAAATTCTGTTGCTGAAGCGGAGGGATTGCACCTAGCAAATAAATGGTTTATAGCAAATATACTTTTTTACCTAGCAACTGCACAATCTTGTATACCTGATAAAAGAAAATGCATGAACAGTACTGCTGATATTGAAAAAAAAAAAAAAAAATTCCCAAGAAAGAAAAGTCTACAGAGATGCCCGTGAGAGCTACGACCTCTACAAGCAAAATATGCCCATCTGTAGGACTACCACAATTGGGGGTTCTAGCAAATACAGTGGTAATAGCTGAAATAGCGCCCCCTGAGGTCAGGAAGAAAATTACACCTGATAGCCTAAAAATGGAGGACAAGATGCAGCGTTCCTGTAATGAACCCTACCCCACGGAAGAGTGGCCCTTCCAGTCCAATAAAGAGGAAGACATCTCTTACGGGGAACCCGAACCGAGTCACACCCACAAAACACCCCAAGAATGGTGGGGGTGCCTGAACTCGGCACGAACAGAAAAGACCGCTCCCTTTGATGACGAATATGATCAGCAGGAGACAGAGCAGGAGCAGTGGATCACCGAATATTTCTGTCAGCTAAAGCAGCTGCAAGAAAAGCCTGGTGTTTATAATGAAGCTGATTAAACTTCAAATGAAGATGGAGACCCCAGTATCCCTGAAGGGACGGTGTTATCCAAAGCAAAAAGGAAGAAAAAGAAAAGCGGTTCTTCACTTACCGTGGAAGTAACAGACACGTCCGCAGATCCTGCGGAGAAAAAGGGGGACCGAGATGCCCTGCAGACTAGAGAAAATGGAGAATTCGTCTCGCGGTTAACCGAATATCCAGAGGGCCCAAGGCAGAAGTCGTGTACCCCAAAGAAGTGTCTGTCTGGTGCCAATAGTGACGAACCCCCAACCAACCATCCTAGGGAAGCGGAGCCGGAACCAGTGAAAGTCGATCCCTTGACCAGCCCTGATGATGCCATGAAAAATACCAGGCGTGACTGTGATCGGCTCCTGGAAAATAACGTGAAGCTACAGAAAGATGTGCTCACAATGTACTCTTTGGCCAGGACAGAATTGGACGATCTCAAGACTGAGCTAGATACTGCAAACGCTACTATTTCCACCATGGATGAAAAGCAGAGCCAATCTGATATAATGATGGCTAAGCTGAAGCAGAAATATGAGGAGGCACTGAAGCAGATGACAGTCTTCCAGCAAGAGGATCACACTCTTCGCATAGAGCTGAATGCCTCACAACAGGAGGTCAACAGTGTCCGGACAGACGTAGACATATCTCAGAAAGAGGTTCATACACTCCGCAGAGCATGGGATGCCTCACATCATGAGACCAACAGCTGTTGCACAGACCTGGAAGTTTCCAGAAAGGAACTACACAGTCTCACTGAGGAGTTAGACATTTCTAAAGAAACAATTGTCAATCTTAATACAGATCTCCAAGTCTCTCAGAAGGAGCTTCAGACCCTCCATCTAGAGAAGGAAGTCTCACGCCAGGAGACTGTCATTCTCAAAGCAGATGTGCGTAAATGGAAGGAAGACTGCAAGGAGGTCCTGAATAGTACAGAGACTGAAAAAGGAGAAAATTTAAGATTAAAAGGAAAAAAACTTAAAACTCAAAGAAGAAAATTTTCATTTGACAAACGACGTCAAGGAAAAGAATGAAAAGCTGCACGAGCTTAAAGAAATAAATATACTTCTGGAAGGTGAGAAGTGTGAAGCAGAGCACCGACTGCAGAACCAACTGCAAGGTCTGCGTACGCACCTCGAGAAGGCCGAATAGAAGCAGCGAACTCTGCAAGAAGACAATCTGCAGGCTGTTAAAGAAATTCAAGTGCTGCAGGAACGTCTGATTACCCAGTATGTCCCCGCAGAGCAGCATGAGAAACTGAAGGCTACCCTGAGCATCACCAAAGCCAGAGGCCAAACTTAGAACCCAGGTGACCTGGCACAAAAAGGAGCACAAGAAGGTCCAGAAACTAAAACAAGTAACTGTGGCCCGAGCAAAGAAATTCATAGTGCTTCACAATTCAATAAAAATGTGGAAGCAAGCTCAGAGAAAGCAAAGCGTGCAGATAAATTCCCTGAGAAGAGACTTGCAAGTCGCACTCAAAAAACAGGGATCTCTCGCGGATGAGATGAAAGTTCTACAAGGACAAGTATTGACCCTGACTAAGCGTCAGTGTCCCACAGCCACAAAAACCCATGAAGACAAGGGTAAAGTGAGAGCTGGGAATACCGCTCGTCTGAAAGACAAGGTTGCAAAATTTGAACCACCTAAACAAGCACTAGCAAAACCTTTAGCCACCCAACAGGCAATAAAAGAAGGTACACGTGCTGAATCCAAACCAGAAGAATCCTTAGCTGATGAAGCTGAAAAGATGGGACATTCTCTGGAAGTGGGTGTGGAATTACAACTTAATCCCAAAGAGGCTGAATTAGCAACCCCATTGAGTGGGAAAAGGGCAGAGAGACAGCTTCAAGAGCAGAAAACTGAAAGGGCTGTTTTTAAACGCACTGCAACTGCTGCCATACAGTCTGCCTACAATAAGACGAGCACCGACGCAAGGGAAATCTCATGACCGCGCACATAGCAAAAAGACTATACTTAGAAAAAGTCCTCCTCGAGCGACTGAGGAGTGCTGATCTCAAGCACCTTCGGGAGGAGACACGAAAAAACTGGAGAAAGGGCTCCAATCCCAGTGGGACTGAGGGTTCTCTTCCTCCATCCACTCTCATTCAAGTCACAGAGATATCTAGAATGAGAGTGGAAGGATGGACTTTGGCCGTGGCAAGCCCGAGCTTCCCACATACAGGGGAGGTATGTAACAGGGGAGTTATCCCTGTTCAGGTAATGTGCCTCTAATCCAGCAGTGTGGTGGTTAACTGCTGGTAGTCAATTAAAAAACACCACCTGCCTGATTAGATTGCTTAGAAAAGCCTGTCTTTTGAGACTGGAAGAGAGACTCCTTAGCTCACACCTGAGCTGAACTTGGAGACAGAGCAGAAATTCCTAAGTCCACAACTGGGCCGAACCAAGGAAGAACAGATGTCTTGAGCGAAAAGCTGACCACAAGACAAAGGGGACAAGATTCTAACCTGGAGCCTGACATTTCCTGTGCGGTTCCAAGAGAGCAGAGAAGCTTCCCCTACAGCAGCCAAGCTAACAGACTTTCATTTATAAGACTTTTTATATCTGTTCATTTCATGCCTTATGTTTGGGGCTGGGAGACATGCTTATCTAAAGGGAGTGGTGGATTGCATAGTATTTCATTAGAAATACTCCCAAGTGAATAGAAGCTTTGTTTACCCCTTGTTTTGATGGTTTCCTGATGTTAAGGAAACAGACGTAATAAAAGCCTTGTTTAATTTCACCATAACCAGTCTCCCTTGCATACCTCTGTGAGTGTCCGCCTACAGTTCCCACCGTGTATTTGTGTGACAGTCTATGTCATGACTCAAGCACTTCACTATAATTATGTTTGTACTTCTTTTACATATGTTATAATTCACAGCATAGCTATGGGACTGTAGGGGCTAAGTGCTGAACAGTTGATCTGGTGAACTGAGGGACTGATTAAATGAGGGACGCACATGTGCGAATTTATAATTAAATTTTGGCGGGAACATTTCTAATACACCCTATATTAGCGCCCATTTAATTACTTTAATGTCGGTGCTGTTGGGAGTGTGTGTGAGATAGACCGAACTTTGTGTTATTAGGAGAGATTCGTGAGTTGCTTGTTTCTGATTTCTGAGTGAGTTGTCTTTTGTTATTCACATTTGTTTAATACTTTATTGTCTGGTTAGTGTGAAAGTGATTAGTTATTGTGTTGTATTTTATTGTGCCTGTGTGCTGGTGTGCCTGTGTGCCTGTGTGCCTGTGTGTCATGGAGAGGAGGAGTGGACGTGGGGGTGTTGGCGTGGAGGAGCGTGGGGCTGGAGGAGTGGTGGAGGAGGCTGGAGGAGTGGTGGTGGTGGCGGGGGCTAGAGGAGTTGAGGAGCGTGTGAGAGGAGTGTCACGTGCAGCTACGTTCCGCGCTGGCAGTGCAGCTACGTCCCACGCTGGCAGTGCAGCTACGTCCCATGCTGGCAGTGCAGCTACGTCCTGCGCTGGCAGTGCAGGTGTGGGAATGCATGTGGGGGAGGGTAGGAGGAGTAGACAGAGGGAGAGGGACAGTGTCCAGCATCCAACCATAGAGGACGACGACGATGATGATGATGATGATGATGATGATGATGATGATGATGATGATGATGATGATGATGATGATGATGATGTTGATGACGCGGGACCTTCAACCTCCATGCATCGGGTTGAGCGGATACGCAACCCGCGTTTTACACACAGAGAGAATGATATCCTCGTGGAAGGTGTTATTGCATCATTCCCTAAGCTCTAAGGGTCATTGGCAGGTAAGAGTATGACTCAGCAAATTAAGTATACTCATTAATATTGGGATATCTATAATCACTGACAACTTACATTGTAATACACTTATTAATGTAACAGTAATATGTAGTAATGTTTTTACATGCATGTCAAACTGCATTCTTCCATGACCGCAAACAGGCCAGATATTATGGATATCCCTACTTCACCACAGCTGTATTAATTGTTGTCTCGTTATGAGTGAGTCAGTCATTGAGCCAGCTGTGCTGAAGTAGTGATATCCATAACATGTGGCCTGTTTTGTGCCTTCGAGGCCTGGAGTTCTACGTGCATGAGCAAATCATATATGCTCAAACCTTGTAGTGCTGATGTATGGATACTTTTTTAAATATACTATTAATCATAAATTTAATGAAATTAAGTTGTCTGTATCTAGAAGTTCATAAAATTTGGGATACATATACTCGTAGTAGCTGCTCCAACATCGGTTTCATATTGCTATATTTCATATAGTGACAATTATGCAAACGATTACATTGACATTAGCCTATGTATTTCGTAGTAATAATTTTGAACATTTATCTACACAGCGAGAACCAAAACCAGTGATAAAACAAAGTTGTGGTCAAGGATTTGCACATCAGTCAGTGCATGTGGCCAATTTCGCAGAACAGCAGAGACGTGCAAGAAGCGTTTTGGCGATATAAAATTACGCCTGAAAAGAAAAATGGTTCAGGTTGGCCGCCATGCCTGTAGCACAGGAGGTGGCCCTCCAGCATCTCTCCACCTGCAGTCATATGAGCAGAAAATGTACTGTATTATGGATCACCAACTTGTATTTGGGATAGGAGTTGACAGGGATATCGGCCCTACAATTTCCCAGCAGTCACAAAGTGAGTAGTATATTAAATATGTTTCATTTATGCTTAATTCGTGGTGCTTCAGTCAATAATGTGTTAATTTCTGTCATCTTCACGGTAGTTTGCATTATGCTGTGAACTACTAGAACAATTACCCTGGTCATTATATCTACTTCGTATTGAACAGGCTTGTTTAATAGCACATGTAGGAAGTATGTATATGGTAATGGTTGGAGCATTTAACGTTTACCATAACCTTAGCGATGTATGGAATGTTACACAAACTGTAGTATGTATGTGAAACACACAACACCTTACATTTGTTGTTGAAGACATCAGTCACCACACACAAACTGAAGACTACATATATATATAGACAGTGGTCGACAAATCACCAAAAAATCTACTCGCCGAACAAAAATATCTACTCGCCACCTAGTACCACACGTGTGCTGCTTGGGCCAATAGGAGCTCGCAACAATGTTAAATCCACTCGCCCGGGGCGTGCAAATGTATAGGTTTGTCGAACACTGTATATAGATATACATATATATCACAAAGGAGTGCAACAGAGTATTGCGGATGCATAAAACAAACCTAAAAAGGCCAATGCAACAAATCTTCAGCCAAAATGTTCATAGCATAAATGTTATATGTTATTGCTGTGACCTGTGAGCATGGTCTGACTTCATGTCTCAAAGGCATAGGACGCTATGTCGAAAGGGTTAAATGAAGAGACCATTTTAAACAGTATATAATAATTTGAATGAGTATGTGTATGTGTGTGTATGTATGTATGTGTTACTCGAACATGTAATGTTTTCTACACGTGCATATGTGACAAAGCACTTCCTATCATGTGTACAATAGCCATACATTAAATGCTGCACATATGAAAACTACTATTGTTGACATGTTTAATAATTTGAACATTGTCTTTTGTATTCATATACACACTGCGAACAATGTTCAACAATTAATTTTACAGAGTAGCATCAGCTCAAGGTGCTATAAGACATTTATATTCACATGGACACTCATGACCCAACGTTAACATAAGCGCGGGAAATGTTGCGCGATGTCTTTTATGTTGCGTATAGTCATTAGTCATAGTGTAGCTTTTGTACTGAAGCATCGTATCTCAAATGCAAATGTGATGACCTCATGTAAAAAGTAATTCCTTTTAAACATGGTCAAAATTTGGTCTTTGTTTACTGTCGCGGCCCAGTTTATTCTAACATTTACCCGGTCTCGGCCGCGACAGATACCGGGCATGCGCCGAGGTGTCCCGTGCGCGCGCCGGAGCCTCTGTGGATCGGTCCTCCGATCGAGGCATCTCCCTCCCCTCTCCGGGTCCACCGGGTCCCCCGTAGCCCCCCACCGCCATCCCCCACATCTCGGGACACCAGGGCTCCCTTCGGGGAATTACATAATTACAAATTATCGGTGACGCGCGGCACGCCGAGGGGATTCGGCATCAAAGCCGAGAAACCTCGCGGCTTGCGGTTCTAGCCGCATTCGAATAAACTGTGTCGGCACTGTATGTATGAATGTATTCACATTCATTAATCTCTATGTAGTGTTTTTAAACTTTAACAAGAAATGTTCAAATGCATACAAGTACATGTGTGTACACTAATGTAGTGTCAATATGGCTGTTGAATTCATAGTAGTGTTTAACACATTGCATCAAACAACAAATGTGTGTTTGTGTAGGGCAGGCTTGCACAACTACAGGCCAGTTGCTCAGGATTTCTCTACTTCAGGCCAGCTGTTAAAATTAATGGCTCAGTCGTTCTGTGCCCCAAATTGAGGCAGGTGTGCTTAAGTAGGGATATCCTGAAACCCTGGCCTGTTTGCGTCCCTCATAGAATGGAGTTGTGCAGGCCTGGTACAGGGTGACTCAGCAGTGTAGCACGTGCGTCACATGAGTTTAGCGGGGGCGTGGCCATGAGTTCCATCGCATGTTTCGGTCTCTGTGTGAACCGCTGGTGTGGGCGTGGCCAGGATTCTGTCGCCAATAACACTATTTATGTCCAGCTCTGGTGCGGGCACAAACAACGACTATGCACAGTACCATTGAAGGGCGCTACTTGTACGCACGTCTCAGTGTGCGTTGGAAAAAACACTGAGGCCACAGCATGTACTTCACGTGTGAAAGTGTCTTATAACAAAATAGCTACATGTGCAACATTGTCATAATTCAGATCATGTTCAGCTGATGTCAGATAAATAGCATATGCACATAACAAATACCAGTACATATTTACATTAATGTTTATTAGATGTGTAACGGTATTTCTGAACCGGCCTGACCCACCCAATCTCACATTGGCCCCTGTGGTCTAACCAGCCCCCATTACAGTGTGGTAGTGTCTGGTGGTGCACCTGTTGGCAACAGGACTCCTGAGTCTCCCGCATGATGGTGTGTGGGGAGGACCCGTCCAGACAGGCAGCTGAGGTAGTGTGCTGAGTCTCACCTAGTTCCAGTGCAGCGCCTCCACCTCATCAGGGTCCCTGCGTCCGCATGGGGATGATCCTGTTGAGGAACTCTTCCGTGGTGCTCCTCTCTGTACATTCACTCCACACATGTACACGAGAGGGTGTTCGAATAAGAGCATCTTTATTGATTGATGTGGGCTAGCTGCCCCACGCAGTAGAATGTCTAGCCACTCATCTTGAGTCAGTGCTTCCCTTTGAAAGGTGAGTTCTCCTTTAATAGGGATTCCCTATCCCAGCCGGGATATCTTTACCCTGTGCCAGGTCCCTGGACACAGTCTCTTGCAGTTACTAAAACATAACCAGTAACTCAGGCTAGGACTAGAACTCTTCCTCCTCTTAGCTGAACTTGTACTAGAACCCGTTCTCCTGCCAGAACTAACTCTTAGACACAGTGCTGTGCCTTATGTACACTCTGGAAGCTGACACACCTCTGACATCACTAACCATGGAGTCAGAGCATGTGACCACTCCCATCCATACACAGGGCACCCCACCAGGGTGTGAGGGCAAACCTCCATAATTACTGCTGGCATGCCCACAACTTACTAGGCCTTACTGTCAGCAGGAGAGATGACTGTAGCCATTTTACATGACCGCTACAGATGATACAATGCATAACAATACGGTTACTCAAGATATAATCAGTTTATCATGTGAATTAACAATTATATTTTGTATGTTATAGTTGAGGATGAGGAAACAGACTCTGATGTCTCTACTCAAAATGTTGCCGGGTTGCAAAATGATGAAATGCTTGAGCCACAACAACTTCAGCGTGAGGAGGAGCCCCAACATGAATATGCCGAGGCACTCAGGGAACTAGATGTGCCTGACCCCGATGACACTACACCCCAAGTGTTTGTCGAGGGTTACAATCGGGAACTGGATGTAACTGAGCCTGAAATTGAAGATGAAGACAGTGAGCCTATACAGCCAGGTCAAGATGATAATGTGTGTGCAGCTGAATTGGCATCATTAAAATCAGCAGAGCAAATATTTTTTAGAAATCAACAGATTGTGGCAGCCAACCAGCAGGAAACTAATCATATCATTTGTCAAGAATTGCTACACATGCGAGGCATTTTCAACCAACAACTCGACACTCTCAAGGCAATTTCCAATAGTTTAATTCTTATAGCACAATGCATGTCAATGCAAATGCCACAGCAAATGCTAATGTCACAGCCATTGCAAATGCCTCACCCATTGCAAATGCCACACCCAGTGCAAATTGGTCATCCAGTGCAAATGCCGGAACCTATGCTTCAGCAAATGCCACACCCAGTGCAAATTGGGCATCCAGTGCAAATGCCGGAACCTATGCCACAGCAAATGCCACACCCAGTGCAAATAGGGCATCCAGTACAAATGCCGGAACCTATGCCACAGAACAGGGCGAATATTGCCACACCCCAGTGCAAATTGGGCTCACAGTAAAGTGCCAACATGCCCAACGAATCACACCAGTTTTGCAAATTGGGCCTCCAGCTGCAATGCCACAACCCCACGTGCATTGGGCCATCTCCAGTGGATGCAAATGCCACAACCCAGTGTCAAATGCCACAACACCCAGTGCAAATCCACACCCAATGCAAAATGCCAGAACCAATGCAAATTGCCCACATGGAATGTGTTTTCGAAGCCCTAGCATAGCACAGGCACATGGTGACTGTTGGCACATCCCAATGCAAGTGCCTATTTACAGGAAATGGGGAATGCCACCCAACAGCCAAATTTTATACGCTGAAGCAGCACACCAATGGCACAGGCATACAACTGTAATGCGTTGAAGCCAAGCAGCACCATTACACAGCAAAGACACTGTTATGCCTAAAATGATCACGGAGCAGGTGTGGCTAGGGTGTATTCAAAAGGATAAATGCAAGTAACCATCTTTTATTCCCATTAATTGATACAATATGATATAGTATTTTGCACAAACCATGGTATTTAAAATTAGAATCTCATCATTTATCCCCTAACAAGTCAGATGCATAAAATGTAATTTGAAAAACATGATTTTTTTTTATTAGATTACAGTAAATTACTATATGAAAAATGAACAATAATACAAAGTTATTCAATCTTCTCCACTGTACAATCCTTCTTCTTTGGGGCTGGAGGCTGGCGGCTCTTTGGATTTTCACCTGTAAAGAAGAATGTTGTATATTAATAATCCCGAGAAGAATACAGAGTATAGTACACAAATTACATAGGTGTATGTGCAATATACAACGTGAAAAACAAATTTATTCAAAAAGTGGCGCTCAAAAATTATATAAACAAATGTGGAAAAATGTGATCCTAATCCAACAATGAATATGATTGCTTACCAGTGTGGGTCGTTCTCCTCGATCCCGTGGGACAGGAAGAGGTGAAGGTCATCAGGAAGCGCAAGGTCATGTAAAAAACAGAAGAAAAATTCCCTGTGGTTGCAGTAGTGTGTGATTGTGATTTATCAAAGATGCAGTGTTAAAATACGCACAATGTAGACGTGAGCAATGTCCCATAAAGGTTTCTTTATGTGTGGCAGCCCGTTGGACCGTAGACAGGTAAAGGGAATGGTAAGGCTGGAGGACCTTAATGAATAACAAAACGGACCATAGTGCAGACTGTACAAAATCTCTTTAAAAAGTAAGTATATGTGAACTACATCACTGGTTGAAAAAGGAATAGCGTTTAGATCACACAGGTTGGATCTCAGCCATGAATGAGCTGCTCTTCAGTCCCCCCTCTGCCTCGGCGGGCGTGCGTATCACCGGGCGTCTCACCTCCAAACCCGGAAACAGGAAGTGACGTCATCTGTCTGGGGGGACTCCGATCCTGTGGGGTTTTTCATCAGCCTCCACTATACGCGTTTTCTCCTATCGCAAAATGACTAATGAACCCATCGGATAACGCAGAAGGGGTCCCTGAGTCTCATTCAGTTTATGGACGGCCAGGGACCCCCGAGTTAATATGATGGGCATTAGTCAATGACAGAAAGCCTTAAACTTGCCTTAAACAGACCCCAGCATGTACCCAGCATGTAAACAGCATGTACCTGGGTCTATTGTTGGCGATTCCACAGTTGTGTTAGAATAAACCGTTAGCACTACAGTACCTTTTTCAATACAGTATAATAGGCCAAATCCTACGATAAATAACCACATTTAGTACTGCTGTAGAAGATGCAGTACTGTAGTTAATGTAATCAGTTCTTTTTTGTAATTGCAGAGTGTTCACATGAAACAAGAGAGGCCACAAAAATATAAAAATAATCGACCACGCACATGACTGGATTGACAGTGGGAAAGGTTTGATGATGTTATATTTTCAGATAAGGCATCAGTCGTCCTTGAGGAGTTGACCCTATGGCCTCAGGGAAAAAAACACTTAATCCCTGAAACTCGGCCCAAAGCATCCACTCAAGCTTCATGTGTAGGGGCAATCCGAGACATAGGACCAAGGACTCATAATATATTTGAAAGGTAATCCATTGTGTATTAGTTTTATCTTTGTTCCATTAGACTGCACAGATAAAACTGACAGTTTTGAGCCAGCATGTGAGGAAAAATTCACAGGCATCTCACAAACACTTCTGCAGCATAGTCCATAGAAGAGTACTGCCCCTTGATTACACAGCGGGGAGGCGGTCCCTGCATTGAATGGGAACTGCAGCCCAGTCGGATTCACACAGCATGAGTTCCTATTCAAATGCAGGACCATACCGTACACTGTGTTAATCCGATGGGCCATTACGTGTATATGAGGGCATATCGGTGCGATGATTTTCAAAAATGTTTATGGAATTACTCAGAATTGGACCAATACGACCATTGCATCTGTAAGTGGTATCTGGAGGTTACCCTGTACTGTATACAGTATGGTAGACAGTACGTATACAAGTTATGTGACAATAGACAATACAATAAACTGTATAACAGTGCAGAACAGTGCAGTAAATAGTATATGAATGTGACCGTCTCGTACTAAACAGTGTGACATTGCTTTTTTTCAGGAATTCAAGGATAAAGTGTTAATTTCAGTGTCCATTATTCTCCGATAGTACCATACATTAGACAGAATTCCCATGCATTGCTTGCCATGTGATATCGATACCCAGAAAGGGGGCATAGATAAGCATATGGCAGTCAATGGGCCACCCTAAAAAAATAAACACAATTAAATAAATAGACATCAATGTGTTTTACCTGTAGTTAGATAACCATCGTTCTACCCGGCAACAAATGTTGTACCCATGATTGGAATGACTCAACAGCCTGAGGTGAAAGAAGTCCATGGTCCTCTGTTGATTTGAAAGAGACGTCTCCGGGAAGTTATTTCCTGATTTTTCATCTTTCTTTCTTCTTAGAATCCAAAAGTGGCCTTATATAATGGCCTCCTGTGATACTCACATTTGAGTGTGCAAAATGATACACCCCCAAGCCAATTGGTAGGTGTACCATGTGATAGCTTCCAATTTTTTAAAGAGGTGAAGTCGTCTTAAAAGGGAGGGTAGCCAGCCAATTCAGGTACGCGAAATATGGTTCTCTCCATTTAAAACGACATCACTTCAGCAAAAAAAAATAAAAATGGAAGCCTCACATGGTATACCCACGAATCAATTGGTAGATTATACTATGTAAGAAAATTACCCTCAATGGGAAGGGGGTGGGGCACTTTGATATAAAGCCAATTTTTGTTGTGAAACAGGTCAGTGTAATGTAATCTCCTGTTTTTGCACATTTTAAATCAATTTGTATTGCTCCCTTTGCTTCTTGAATTTTGGGTGCAGCGTTTTAACTGGGGCTACATGCCCTTGTTTCTCTAAGATATAATATTGTGATGGCCTTCTTTTTGGAGTCCTGTTGAGTCAAAAAAGAGGGAGGGAGGAGGGCTGCTACCTGGCATTTACCATGCCCAATTCAAAACGCAAGAACATAGAGGTTATTCCATCAACTACGTGTAGAAATGTTTTTAAAAGTTGTGTGAAATAAGAGCAAATACAAGGTAACCTAACGAGAGATGAGAATCTGCCCTCGCAGATGAAAAGCAATCCAATTCAATGTCATCAGACAAGGAGAGGGTGTTGGTCATCCAAAATAGAGCAGGAAGTTTTTAGACGCTTGGGGATGAAAAACATGAAATGATCATATTAAACAAGGATCCACTGCCAATCATACAAACCAAACATTAAAGCCCTAATTAATGAAGGGCACTAACAAAAGGTATACAGGCATTACCCCGCATATTTACGTACGCAAATGGGACAGGAGCATGTATGTAAAGCGAAAACCAGTACTTAAAGTGCAAGCCCTACCTTTTTGCTTCATTACGATGCAGTGTACGGTACGGCATCGTCATATACATGCATAACTTGATTGTAAATAACGAATGTGAACAGGCTCTATAGTCTCCCCGCTTGCGCACAGCTTCGGTGTTACAGGTAGGGAGCCGGGTATTGCGTTCAGAGTGCTGACAGGCGCATGCGTGAGCTGCCGTTGCCTTTTGGGCTGCTATGTCCTTACTCGCGAGTGTACTTAAAGTGAGTGTCTTAAACCAGGTATGCGTAATCAATAAATTGAACACCATTTCTGGATATACCAAAAGCCAAGACACCCCATATTGAATCACTTAACAAAGACCATATAAAACATAATTAACCCGCGGGAGGAGGCCCATAATCTCTTGGATGCTACCATTACCGCAACATCAGAGTATCAGACCGGAGTGTCAGAGTCGGGCAATCAAAAGGAATCAATTGGTAGATATACTATGTAAGAAATACCCCTCAAATAGGGAAAGGTGGCTGGGGCACTTTGAATTAGAAATACATTTCTGGATACCCCCCAACAGCCCAAAAACCCCAATCAACAAAGGCCGATGATGGGGAAGGACCCATCCAGAGCATACTTGTCGAAGACCATCTTTGAACTCCAGCATAAATCGGGAAGAGTAGTTTTGTCTTCCCTTAGGAATCTTTAAAACACCCGATTTGTTTGCCTCGGACTGATACAAGACTTGATACATTGAGGGTTCCATGTATGGGTCCTTTTTGGTTCCAATCCAACTGTGGGTTGTGTAATTGAATCCCGGGAAGGACCGAAGATTACCTCAACGGATGGCTGTATAAATAAGTCCAGAGAGATTTCCTCTTTGGACTTGTCCTTAGTAATAAGAGAGAAATTTGGCAAGGTCTTCTAAAGAGTATAAAGGCTGGCGGAAGGGGTGCCCCCATCAAGGCTCTCCAAACCCAAACTAGGCACCGATTTATGGGAAGAGAAGGAAGCGGGGCTCCCTGTTCCATAAAGCAAAGTCGGGTCAATAAAAATTACCTCCTGAACAGGGTCAATGAAGAGGCGGCATCCTAAAGGACCTGGCACGTGTTACCCTTGTGAGGGAGAATGGGAAGCCATGATCCGGCTCTGCAAAGTTCAGGGAAAAAAGGGGAAAGGAGGATAGTGTGCCCAATGTGTTCCCCCTTATACCTCATGGAGGTTGATGTTTCACCGTAAGAGTTATGTAGTGTGCAGAGTATAGTTGATGAGAGAAGGGTGAACCCCCAATATGACCAGAGGCGCAGTTCTCAGTCAAACGATAGTCAGTGACTCCCAGGTTGAAATAGGTTCAGGATGAATCTGAAATGAAGGATCTATAGGAACAATATAGGTGAGCGTAGAGTGGCGAGAGTGAAGGATGGGGAGGATCGGGTTATGCATACGGGTATTATAGTTTTTATAGCAGCAGGTATAGGATTAAGAGCGTTCAACCTTTCTCTCCTGGAGACACTGGTCGACGACGGAATACATACGCGCAATTTATAGTTTGTGAGACCCTCTAATTTAGTAGGGTATATTTCCTGAGTCCGCCAAGTTATCCTTCAGGGATGTCTCACATAGCATAGAGCCCCTGCCAGAAGGACACGGCAGAGAATAAAAGCAACAGCAACTACGATCATTGCTGCGACTAGCGTACTTCGTCTGAGCGACGATCGGAACAAAGAGGACGTTACTTCAGGACTTGACTGGATTGGGCCTGAGAAATATGGAAAGGAGAGGATTGCTTAATCTTCAAGAGATCTTGCATAGAGTAATCCATGAGCTAATTTTCTGGAGGGTCTTATGTCCCAAAGTGGGAGAATCCCAGTGTCCAGGTACGTCACTGTTCACATCAGAGGCGATATATAAGCACTCCGACCTTTCGAAGAATGAGTTTGGACAGAAGGGAGAATACGACAAGAAAGGGTTAATTCGAATTGAATTCCACATTGTTTAAGGAAATCTCTGACATTTGTGGGAGGTCACCAGCATAGCAGTTAGAGAGTAGCGAGTCGCGCCTCAGCGGACATCGCTTGTGTTCCGGAAGTGGCATGAGACTGGTCGTCGCAGGAACTCGCGGGTATTTTGTGCGTAGCTGTAGAGCAAAAAGGTAGCTAAATCAGGGGCTAAAGAATTGGACTGTGTCTCCAATTGATAGAGACATTGTAAGAGAGCCAACTTGGCCCCCCACTCAGAGGGGTCATTTGTTCATTGGTCTGAACATACTGTAACGCTTGCGCCACTACAAACATGGCGGGGGGGACCACGGATGGGTACTGAGGTGGGAAAAATATTAAAACTGCACACAAACAGCAACCAGAGGTGCGCCTGGAGGGTGGATAGTCAAGATCGCCAGGTATGGATTGGAGTAGAGGGGGTTAGTATGGATCCTTGCTGAGGTCGTAGGTTAGGTGTTGAGTCAGTAGATGTAGTCAGTATCCGGAGTGCCGTGGTCAGGTGTGGGAGCAAGTAGGAAGGTTAGTTAGTCGATAGCTGTAGTCGGGGATTGCGAAGTGCGGATGGTCAGAGGCAAGTCAGGGTCGGTAATCCAGAGAGATGTTCTAAAGACAAGCCAGGTCGGCGTACACAGGAGAAACACAGCAGCAACAGGGTTAAAGCACAACAGGTACAAGGCAGGGCAGGTACGTGAAGGAAAACAAGGTACATGAGACAGTGAGTTTAAGTAGCAAGTTGAAGCATTGAATGGAATGAGGGGAGGAGCGGAGAGATGGCCTCTGTGTGAGCCAGAGTTGGCTGCAAGGATGTAGGAGAAAGCGTGGAGAAATTTAGCAGACTTGACGCACGTTGCATGTGACGGACGCGGGGTCCTGCACGGGGAGCAGAGCCAAGCTCCTTGGCCCAAGAGTAGAAAGTGATTCATGTGCGCACACGTTCTGTAAGTGGCGCGGAGGTGTGTAGAGCAGCAGGTAAGGAGGGAACACGCCGCATGGGACGTGTTCCTCCATTCCTTACATCCACATAGCTCACATACACCATAACCATGTGGATGTCAGTTTAGAAGTGCTGGCACAGTAGTAAGTGGACAACAAAAACAGAAGAGGAGACACACCGCTCACAGAGTCATTTACAAATGTTGTTCCATTTATATATAATTGACGTGTGTCATAATTCAGACACTAATGGGTGCTGCCTATGTACTAGAAGTTAATAGTTATTAAAAATGAATGAGATGTGACAAAATCACAAAGTCATCCCACAGAAGTACATTTGTGGCGCACACCACACTAATATTTTTTTTAATTATTTTCGTGATCATATAATGTGAGGAAAACCATTGGTGAAAAAAAGTAGTAACAAAAATAAAGTTAAAAATACCACATGGTTGCTAACTGATTTGTCACAAATATCTGGATCAATATACTTCAGAGCTGTAGAATATGCAAACAGCTAATAAATAGTGAAGTTTAGTCACACAATGTAATAATCCTACAATGCTGAGACCAAAATATATGTGCCAAATTGCACCATTCATATGGGTAAACAATCTCATAGCCATTGTATATCGAAATATCAGAGGGCAATAACAACCGCAACACATAAAAAAGCACAGGAGTGAATCAATGGTTAGTCCCTATGTGTTGCTAACCTAGCATATGAACGACGTTACAAAATAGTAACAGCCCAGCTCTAAACATAGCTGACAAATTGTACTCGAGAAAGTGACATAAATAACACATGAACACTCGGAGTTGCAACAAGAACACTGAGACAAGTAGCCATGTAATACTTAGCTACAGTGTTGTCAGTCTCAGCCCTCCAGGAACGGCACACATGCTATAGGGGTCCTCAGCAGTTACTGAATCAGAAGCACCCACGTGACGTGACGTCACTGCGTCACTGTGCCCATGCCCTACGGCATTCTCTCCAGGCGGAAGCTTCGAGTCAGGCAAGTGGATGATGGACCAACCAGGCAAGCTATGTTTATATACCATCAAGGAGTGGAAATTGCTTTGAAACAGCTGAAGAAGATGTTTCAAATACTGAAGGGTGTGACGCAAGATAATAAAAACGCTCTATGTAAGGCTGAGATGCTGAGATGCAAAACAAAACTAATCCCACAATCATGTGAAACCTTCTTGTAGGTTGATCGCATGAAGGTTTAACCCTTCAAAAAAAATCACTAAAAACAAATCAACTAATTTTATTAAATACAGTATTACTTATAGAGAAATATATAAATATAATATTACATGCTTTGCAACATATTACAGTAAGATACTGAGCTGAGTACATTTTGACCAGATTATGGCGACTATTGTGAACGTCGATCCACATATGGCTGTCATAAGTGGGATAAGAGGTTGTCTTTGTAGTTAAAAATGAGTTTTATAGTGAAATTTTTTGTGTTATGCTTTTTGCCTACAACACAAGTCTGAGAAACTTACGAGAAAAAAAAAAAAAAAACCTCTTATGCAGCAGAGATCAGAGTAAAGGTGTACACCACCACTGAAAAACTCACAGGATGAACTTACAAAAACCACAGATGGACTCTTTCCCCAATCCCAAGAGGACTGCTGAAGCAGGAAAACCTTTAATTGCCTATCACAAAGTGTAATACGGTCATTGAAAAGGGATTTTGCCTTCGAGCATGTCAGGGTCAAGAAGGGAGTCAGCCCTTAAAAAAAGGGATGGTGTTTGTTGGTTTCAAAAAGTTTCGCTGAAGCAGTGAATACATATGGTGACCAATGAGTGGTATGATTTTGCAAATATAAAGGTTTGCCACACCGCATAGGGCTACCAGCTGTGAAGGAGTATATGCAGAAAAGTGTGAAAATTGATACAAGACTGTGCTGAAGCAGGGGAATTTTTAGCAAACAAATGCCTATGTGTAAAATGCCCTATAAAGGAAAAGGTTTTTTCAAAGCCAATTGCTGAGTGTTGAGTACACTGCAAAGAATGTTTTTTTTCTGCAAGTAAAAAAGTAGCCTATTATCTTGGGAGCAAACAGACACCAAAAGTGTGAAGTGTGAATGCCCATAATACCAAAGATGAGACGAAAAAATACTGAACTCAGGCAGAGAAAAAACAAATTCTGTTGCTGAAGCGGAGGGATTGCACCTAGCAAATAAATGGTTGTATAGCAAATATACTTTTTTACCTAGCAACTGCACAAATCTGTATACCTGATAAAAGAAAATGCATGAACAGTACTGCTGATATTGAAAAAAAAAAAAAAAAATTCCAAGAAGAAAAGTCTACAGAGTGCCCGTGAGAGCTACGACCTCTACAAGCAAATATGCCCATCTGTAGGACTACCACAATTGGGGGTTTAGCAAATACAGTCGGTAATAGCTGAAATAGCGCCCCCTGAGGTCAGGAAAAGAAAATTACACCTGATAGCCTAAAAATGGAGGACAAGATGCAGCGTTCCTGTAATGAACCCTACCCCACGGAAGAGTGGCCCTTCCAGTCCAAAAAGAGGAAGACATCTCTTACGGGGAACCCGAACGAGTCACACCCACAAAAACACCCAAGAATGGTGGGGGTGCCTGAAATCGGCCACGAACAGAAAAGACCGCTCCCTTTGATGACAAATATGATCAGCAGGAGGAGACAGAGCAGGAGCAGTGGATCACCGAATATTTCTGTCAGCTAAAGCAGCTGCAAGAAAAGCCGGTGTTTATAATGAAGCGATTTTAAACTTCAAATGAAGATGGAGACCCCAGTATCCCTGAAGGGGACGGTGTTATCCAAAGCAAAAAGGACAAGAAAAGAAGAAAAGAAGCGTTCTTCACTTACCGTGGGAAGTAACAGGACACGTCCCAGGATCCTGCGGAGAAAAGAAGAAAGAAGGGGGACACGAGATGCCCTGCAGAATACGAGAAAATGGAGAATTCGTCTCGCGGTTAACACGAATATCCAGAGGGCCCAAGGCAAGAAGTCGTGTACCCCAAAGAAGTGTCTGTCTGGTGCCAATAGTGACGAACCCCCAACCAACATCCTAGGGAAAGCGGAGCCGGGGAACCAGTGAAAGTCGATCCCTTGACCAGCCCTGATGATGCCATGAAAAATACCAGGCGTTGACTGTGATCGGCTCCTGGAAAATAACGTGAAGCTACAGAAAGATGTGCTCACAATGTACTCTTTGGCCGGACAGAATTGGACGATCTCAAGACTGAGCTAGATACTGCAAACGCACTATTTCCACCATGGATGAAAACGAGAGCCAATCTGATATATGATGGCATAAGCTGAGCAGAAAATGAGGAGGCACCTGAAGCAGATGACAGTCTTCACGCAAGAGGATCACACTCTTGCATAGAGCTGAATGCCTCACAACAGGAGGTCAACAGTGTCCGGACAGACGTAGTAGACATATCTCAGAAAGAGGTTCATACACTCCGCAGAGCATGGGATGCCTCACATCATGAGACCAACAGCTGTTGCACAGACCTGGAAGTTTCCAGAAAGGAACTACACAGTCTCACTGAGGAGTTAGACATTTCTAAAGAAACAATGTCAATCTTAATACAGATCTCCAAGTCTCTCAGAAGGAGCTTAGACCCTCCATCTAGAGAAGGAAGTCTCACGCCGGAGACTGTCATTCTCAAAGCAGATGTGCGTAAATGGAAGGAAGACTGCAAGGAGGTCCTGAATAGTACAGAGACTGAAAAAAAGGAGAAATTTAAGATTAAAGGAAAAAAAAACTTTAAAACTCAAAGAAGAAAATTTTCATTTGACAAAGACGTCAAGGAAAAGAATGAAAAGCTGCACGAGCTTAAAGAAATAAATATATTCTGGAAGGTGGAGAAGTGTGAAGCAGAAGCACCGACTGCAGAGAACCAACTGCAAGGTCTGCGTACGCACCTCGAGAAGAAGGCCGGAATAGAAGCAGCGAACTCTGCAAAGAGACAATCTGCAGGCTGTTAAAGAAATTCAAGTGCTGCAGGAACGTCTGATTACCCAGTATGTCCCCGCAGAGCAGCATGAGAAATGAAGGCTACCCTGAGCATCACCAAAGCCAGAGGCCAAACTGAGAACCAGGTGACCTGGCACAAAAAGGAGCACAAGAAGGTCCAGAAACTAAAACAAGTAACTGTGGCCCGAGCAAAAAATTTCTGTGCTTCACAATTCAATAAAAATGTGGAAGCAAGCTCAGAGAAAGCAAAGCGTGCAGATAAATTCCCTGAGAAGAGACTTGCAAGTCGCACTCAAAAAAACAGGGATCTCTAGCGGATGAGATGAAAGTTCTACAAGGACAAGTATTGACCCTGACTAAGCGTCAGTGTCCCACAGCCACAAAAACCCATGAAGACAAGGGTAAAGTGAGAGTGGGAATACCGCTCGTCTGAAAGACAAGGTTGCAAAATTTGAACCCACCTAAACAAGCACTAGCAAAACCTTTAGCCACCCAACAGGCAATAAAAGAAGGTAAACGTGCTGATCCAAACCAGAAGAATCCTAGCTGATGAAGCTGAAAAGATGGACATTCTCTGGAAGTGGGGTGTGGAATTACAACTTAATCCCAAAGAGGCTGAATTAGCAACCCCATGTGAGGGGAGAAAAGGGCAGAGAGACAGCTTCAAGAGCAGAAAAACTGAAAGGGCGTGTTTTAAACGCATGCAAACTGCTGCCATACAGTCTGCCTACAAAGACGAGCACCGACGCAAGGGAAAATCTCAGACCCGCGCACATAGCAAAAAAGCTATACTTAGAAAAAGTCCTCCTCGAGCGACCTGAGGAGTGCTGATCTCAAGCACCTTCGGGAGGAGACAACGAAAAAAAATGAGAAAGGGCTCCAATCCCAGTGGGATGAGGGTTCTCTTCTCCATCCACTCTCATTCAAGTCACAGAGATATCTAGAATGAGAGTGGAAGGATGGACTTTGGCCGTGGCAAGCCCGAGCTTCCCACATACAGGGGAGGGTATGTAACAGGGGAGTGTATCACCTGTTCAGGTAATGTGCTCTAATCCAGCAGTGTGGTGGTTAACTGCTGGTAGTCAATTTAAAAAAACCACCTGCTGATTAGATTGCTTAGAAAAGCCTGTCTTTTGAGACTGGAAGGAGATCCTTAGCTCACACCTGAGCTGAACTTGGAGGACAGAGCAGAAATTCCTAAGTCCACAACTGGGCCGAACCAAGGAAGAACAGATGTCTGATGCGAAAAAGCGACCACAAGCAAAGGGGACAAGATTTTCTAACCTGGACGCTGGACATTGTCCTGTGCGGTTCCAAGAGAGAAAGAGAAGCCCTACAGCAGCCAAGTCTAAAAGACTTTCATTTATAAGACTTTTTATATCTGTTAATTTCATGCCTTATGTTTGGGGGCTGGGAGACATGCTTATCTAAAGGGAGTGGTGGATTGCATAGTATTTCATTAGAAATACTCCCAAGTGAATAGAAGCTTTGTTTACCCCTTGTTTGATGGTTTCCTGATGTTAAGGAAACAGACGTAAATAAAAAGCCTTGTTAATTTCACCAATAACCAGTCTCCTGCATACCTCTGTGAGTGTCCCCCACAGTTCCCACGTGTATTTGTGTGACAGTTATGTCATGACTCAAGCAACTTCACTATAATTATGTTTGTTACTTCTTGTACATATGTTAAATTACAGCATAGCTATGGGACTGTAGGGGCTAAGTGCCTGAACAGTTGATCTGGTGAATGAGGACTGATTAAATGAGGGACGCACTGTGCGAATTTATAATTAAATTTTGGCGGGAACATTCTAATACACCCTATATTAGCGCCCATTTAATTACTTTAATGTCGGTGCGTGTGGGAGTGTGTGTGAGATAGACCGAACTTTTGTGTTTTAGGAGAGATTCGTGAGTTGCTTGTTTCTGATTTCATGAGTGAGTTGTCTTTTGTTATTCACATTTGTTTAATACTTTATTGTCGGGTAGTGTGAAAGTGATTAGTTTTGTGTTTGTATATTGTGCCTGTGTGTGGTGTGTGCCTGTGTGCCTGTGTGCCTGTGTGTCATGGAGAGGAGGAGGTGGAGGGAGGGGTGTTGGTGGAGGAGCGTGGGGTGGAGGAATGGTGGAGGAGGAGGTGGAGGAGTGGTGGGTGGTGGAGGGGGGGATAGGGAGTTGAGGAGCGTGTAGAGGTAGAGTGTCACGTGCAGTACGTTCCGCATCGCGCCCACGCTGGCAGTGCAGCACGTCCCCGCTGGCAGTGCAGCTACGTCCCATGCTGGCAGTGGCAGCTACGTCCTGCCTGGCAGTGCAGGTGTGGGAAGCATGTGGGGGGAGGGTAGGAGGAGTAGACAGAGGGAGAGGGACAGTGTCCAGCATCCAACCATAGAGGACGACGAACGATGATGATGATGATGATGATGATGATGATGATGATGATGATGATGATGATGATGATGATGATGATGATGTTGATGACGCGGGACCTTCAACCTTCAGCATCGGGTTGAGCGGATACGCAACCCGCGTTTTACACACAGAGAGAATGATATCTCGTGGAAGGTGTATTGCACATTCCCTAAGCTCTAAGGGTCATTGGGCAGGTAAGGTATGACTCAGCAAATTAGTATACTCATTAATATTGGGATATCTATAATCACTGACAACTTACATTGTAATACACTTATTAATGAACAGTAATATGTAGTAATGTTTTTACAGCATGTCAAACTGCATTCTTCCATGACCGCAAACAGGCCAGATATTATGGATATCCTACTTCACACAGCTGTATTAATTGTTGTCTCGTTATGAGGGAGTCAGTCATTGAGCCAGCTGTGCTGAAGTAGTGATATCCATAACATGTGGCCTGTTTTGTGCCTTCGAGGCTGGAGTTCTACGTGCATGAGCAAATCATATATGCTCAAACCTTGTAGTGCTGATGTATGGATACTTTTTTAAATATACTATTAATCATAAATTTAATGAAATTAAGGTTGTCTGTATCTAAGAAGTTCATAAAATTTGGGATACATATACTCGTAGTAGCTGCTCCAATCGGTTTCATATTGCTATATTTATATAGTGACAATTATGCAAACGATTACATTGACATTAGCCTATGTATTTCGTAGTAATAATTTTGAACATTTATCA
Source organism: Ascaphus truei (assembly GCA_036426205.1). Lineage (NCBI taxonomy): Eukaryota > Metazoa > Chordata > Amphibia > Anura > Ascaphidae > Ascaphus > Ascaphus truei. The sequence goes on from WSYH01001788.1 coordinate 67,468, forward strand.
CAAGGAGAACCAAACAAGTGATAAAACAAAGTTGTGGTCAAGGATTTGCACATCAGTCAGTGCATGTGGCCAATTTGCAGAACAGCAGAGACGTGCAAGAAGCGTTTTGGCGATATATAAAATTACGCCTGAAAAAGAAAATGGTTCAGGTTGGCGCCATGCCTGAGCACAGGAGGTGGCCCTCCAGCATCTCTCCACTGCAGTCATATGAGCAGAAAATGTATAGATTATGGATCACCAATGTATTTGGGATAGGAGTTGACAGGGATATCGGCCCTACAATTTCCCAGCAGTCACAAAGTGAGTAGTATATTAAATATGTTTATTTATGCTTAATTCGTGGTGCTTCAGTCAATAATGTGTTAATTTCTGTCATCTTCACGGTAGTTTGCATTATGCGTGTGAACTACTAGAACAATTACCCTGGTCTTATATCTACTTCGTATTGAACAGGCTTGTTTAATAGCACATGTAGGAAGTATGTATATGGTAATGGTTGGAGCATTTAACGTTTACCATAACCTTAGCGATGTATGGAATGTTACACAAACTGTAGTAGTATGTGAAACACACAAACCTTACATTTGTTGTTGAAGACATCAGTCACCACACACAAACTGAAGACATACATTATATAATGACAGTGGTCGACAAATCACCAAAAAAATCTACTCGCCCGAACAAAAAATATCTCGCCACCTAGTACCACACGTGTGCTGCTTGGGCCAATAGGAGCTCGCAACAAGTATAATCCCTCGCCCGGGGCGTGCAAATGTATAGGTTTGTCGAAACACTGTAATAGATATAAAATATCACAAAGGAGTGCAACAAGAGTATTGCGGATGCATAAAACAAACCTAAAAAGGCCAATGCAACAAATCTTCAGCCAAAAGTTCATAGCATAAATGTTATATGTTATTGCTGTGACCTGTGAGCATGGTCTGACTTCATGTCTCAAAGGCATAGGACGCTATGTCGAAAGGGTTAAATGAAGAGACCATTTTAAAAAAGTATATAATATTTGAATGACGTATGTTATGTGTGTGTATGTATGTTGTGTTATCGAACATGTAATGTTTTTACACGTGCATATGTGACAAAGCACTTCCTATCATGTGTACAATAGCCATACATAAATGCTGCACATATGAAAACTACTATTGTTGACATGTTTAATAATTTGAACATTGTCTTTGTATTCATATACACATGCGAACAATGTTCAACAATTAATTTTACAGAGTAGCATCAGCTCAAGGTGCTATAAGACATTATATTCACATGGACACTCATGACCCAACGTTAACATAAGCGCGGGAAATGTTGCGCGATGTCTTTATGTTGCGTATAGTCATTAGTCATAGTGTAGCTTTTGTACTGAAGCACGTATCTCAAATGCAAATGTGATGACCTCATGTAAAAAGTAATTCCTTTTAAACATGGTCAAAATTTGGTCTTTGTTTACTGTCGCGGCCCAGTTTATTCTAACATTTACCCGGTCTCGGCCCGCGACAGATACCGGGCATGCGCCGAGGTTGTCTCCGTGCGGCGGCGCCGGAGCCTCTGTGGATCGGTCCTCCGATCGAGGCATCTCCTCCCCCTCCGGGTCCACCGGGTCCCCGTAGCCCCCACCCGCATCCCCCACATCTCGGGACACCAGGGCTCCTTCGGGGAATTACACATAATTACAAATTATCGGTGACGCGCGGCACGCCGAGGGGATTCGGCATCAAAGCCGAGAAACTCGCGGCTTGCGGTTCTAGCCGCATTCGAATAAACTGTGTCGGCACTGATGTATGAATGTATTCACATCATTAATCTCTATGTAGTGTTTTAAACTTAACAAGAAATGTTCAAATGCATACAAGTACATGTGTTGTACACTAATGTTAGTGTCAATATGGCTGTTGAATTCATAGTAGTGTTTAACACATTGCATCAAAAACAAATGTGTGTTTGTGTAGGGCGGCAGGTGCACAAAACAGGCCAGGTGCTCAGGATTTCTACTTCAGGCCAGCTGTTAAAATTAAGGCTCAGTCGTTCTGTGCCCCAAATTGAGGCAGGTGTGCTTAAGTAGGGATATCCTGAAACCCTGGCCTGTTTGCGTCCCTCATAGAATGGAGTTGTGCAGGCCTGGTACAGGGTGACTCAGCAGTGTACACGTGCGTCACATGAGTTTAGCGGGGGCGTGGCCATGAGTTCCATCGCATGTTTCGGTCTCTGTGTGAACCGTGGTGTGGGCGTGGCCAGGATTCTGTCGCCAATAACACTATTTATGTCCAGCTTGGTGCGGGGCACAAACAACGACTATGCACAGTACCATTGAAGGGCGCACTTGTACGCACGTCTCAGTGTGCGTTGGAAAAAACACTGAGGCCACAGCATGTACTTCACGTGTGAAAGTGTTATAACAAAATAGCTACATGTGCAACATTGTCATAATTCGATCATGTTCAGCTGATGCAGATAAATAGGCATATGCACATAACAAATACCAGTACATATTTACATTAATGTTTATTAGTATGTGTAACGGTATTTCTGAAACGGCGACCCACCCAATCTCACATTGGCCCCTGTGGTCTAACACAGCCCCCATTACAGTGTGGTAGTGTCTGGTGGTGCACTGTTGGCAACAGGACTCCTGAGTCTCCCGCATGATGGTGTGGGGGAGGACCACGTCAGACAGGCAGCTGAGGTAGTGTGTGAGTCTCACCTAGTTCCAGTGCAGCGCCTCCACCTCATCAGGGTCCTGCGTCCGCCATGGGGATGATCCTGTTGAGGAACTCTTCCGTGGTGCTCCTCTGTACATTCACTCCACACATGTACACGAGAGGGTGTTCGAATAAGAGCATCTTTATGATTGATGTGGGTAGCTGCCCCACGCAGTAGAATGTCTAGCCACTCATCTTGAGTCAGTGCTCCCTTTGAAAGGTGAGTTCTCCTTTAATAGGGATTCCCTATCCCAGCCGGGATATCTTTACCCTGTGCCAGGTCCCTGGACACAGTCTCTTGCAGTTACTAGGAACATATGGGTATTAACCCTTGGAGTACCGAGTCTCCAAACCACAGAAAGGTACAGAATCTGCAATCTTCCAATATATTTGGGAGCTGACACCACTAAATAATAACTTATGCAGTATTGATGGGAGGAAAGCAATGAGTGATACAAACAGTGGGCTGGTCAATCCTTAGAGATACAGCGGAGCCTCTTCAAGAAAAGACCCCGAGGTAAATCAAAAACCGGTTGCCGTTTAGCCTCAAAGCTGCCTGATAAAAATATGGCTTTAAGTGTGTAATTCGTTACTTACGAACCGGTCTGCAAGCATGCTCAGAATGCTCCGGTGGCCATCTTTGCTTCCTCGTGGTGTCGGCGTGCTCCTATCCGGAAGTGACGTAAGTAGGGAGGGGATTGGTAACCGTGGTCACAGCACTCCACACAACAACAACGCTTTGAAAAAGTAAAAAACTTTATTTAAATGTACAGTGAGCATACAAGCACCACTCTGACGCATTTCGTCTGTAGAAGACTTTTTCAAAGAGTGGAATAATCCCCACAAATACAGGAACTTCAGAGGAAATGATTGCCCCCCCATTTGTGGGGGGGGGGGGGGGTTCATAGGTTACCTCATAATTGGCAAAGCCAAGGTCCTCCCTTTAAACTGTAATATAAAAGTCAAACGTCATTCCCTTAAAGGAACCAGGTATTTAAACCCCACATATACTATTAAAAAATGCATAAATTACACGGATTACATAAACTAGGATTAAAAACAAAGAATTAGTAATGCTCACTGATATATATAATCAAATAATACATGAACAACATAGAAACAGACTTATTATTACTTACAGAAAAAGAGAATGATGTGGAACCACTGTCTCTGATTACCAATTAATTGTATCATATAATTATGCCATATGCACCACATATTATTGCACATATGTGCCAAGATTATAAAGTCTATAGTGTAGTATCATACTAAATGCAATATAGCGGATACAATATATGCAAATAGAAGTCCATACAAACATTAGTAGTCAGATGGCAATACATAATTATGACTGTAATGGCAAAATACACCCCGACACTCCCCATCCGCTCAGACAGCCAGGAAGTGTTTGAGTTCCCACTCCTGGTTGATACCGAGCGGGTGAAGAGTGCGTAAGGTGTATATCCAGTACATTTCACGCCGATTAAGCGTGCCTTCCCTATCTCCTCCCCATACGCCTTGGGAGATATGTTCAAGGGCCATGAATGAAAAATTTGCAATACCACCCCCACTACATCTCGTGAAGTGTCGGGGTACAGGATGTGTATCATCTTTCTTTTTTATAAAGCAGACGTGTTCAGCGATACGGGTCTTCAAGGTTCTTTTTGTGCGGCCCACATACCGCATAGAGCACCCGCACTGTAACAAGTAAATAGTAAAGGTAGTATTGCAATTCAAAAATGTTTTTATAACATGACTCTTTTTGTCATCCTCATATTTTATAACCTTAGTATTGCATGCATACTTGCACATCGAGCAATTCCCACATGAGTAAAAACCTTTGGGTATCCCCCGTATATTTGTATACTCAGATGTTGTGTGAAATAAACTGGGAGACAGATGTGACCCCAATGTCTGAGCCTTCCGATATGTAAATTTAGGGCCATTCTTTATAAATTGTGTTAAATCCTTATCCAAGGCTAATGTAGCCCAATGTTTGTTAATTATATTGCGTATATTTTGCGCCTGGCGGCTATATGTGCTAATAAATAATGGGCATTCGTCGCCATATGTTAAAGATACATTATTTCTTTTTTTCTTTTTCTTCACAGAGAATACTGATCTGTCCATAGACTCAGCTGATTCAAACGCATCCTGGATATTTTTTAGTGTATACCCTCTTGCCAGGAATCTATTTGTTAATTCTTTTGACTGTGCAATAAAGCTATCATCATTTGTGCACAATCTGCGTAATCTCACAAATTGTGCCTTGGGGATACTCTTAACTAAAGACCATGGGTGGCAGCTCTTAGCAGAGAGTAGTGTGTTTCTGGAATTTGGTTTCCGAAATATTTGTGATTGGATTGTCATGTCATGATCGATGTAGAGGAGGAGATCTAGAAAACTTATACAATTTATATTGTGTTCATAAGTAAATCTAATGTTTAAGTCGTTAGTATTAAGTGTATTAACAAAGGATTTTAATGATGATTCATCGCCGTCCCATATCATTATGAGATCGTCGATGTACCGTTTAAAGAATACAATATTAGAACGATAAGTGTTATTACTGTGATAAATAAACTGTGCTTCCCAAAAACCCATAAACAAATTAGCGTATGAAGGTGCAAAACTCGTGCCCATTGCAGTGCCTAATAATTGTAAATAAAAACGTGAGTCAAATAAGAAATAATTATGAGTGAGTAAAAAAGTGATAGATTCTGTTAAGAAAGTGCAAAGTGAAGTAGATAACTGTGAGGTATTAAGAAAGTGATTAACCGCTGATAAACCGTGTTGGTGCTGTATAATAGAATATAAAGAAACAACATCCAATGTAACCCATCTATAATGTGACTTCCAGACCACGTCTCCTAGATCGATCATGACATCTGCTGAATCCTTAACAAATGAAGGTAGTTTGAATACCAATGGTTGAAGGTAGCTGTCCACATACCGCGATAACCCATCTCCCAAAGATCCAATACTAGCCACTATCGGGCGGCCCGGCGGGTCCGTCAATGACTTATGGATCTTTGGAAGATGGTGGAATACCGGAATCACGGGATGTGGACAGCTCAAATAATCTACTTCCTTTTTGTCTATAACATACAGAATTTTGCCAAAAGTAATCAACTCATCAAGCAATAAAGAAAATTTAGCTGTAGGGTCCCCTCTAAGGGGTTCGTAATGAGTAACATCACTCAACTGCCTAAGAGCTTCCTGTCTGTATTGTATGGTAGACAGGACCACTAATGCCCCGCCTTTATCTGCCTTATGAAACATGATGTCTTTCCTAGACTTAAGATGTTCTAATTGTTGACATTCTACATATGTTAAGTTTTTTGTCTGGATGGAAGACTGTGAGAACCCTTGGGCTAATAGCCTCAAATCCCTTTCAACTAGACCTTCGAAAGTGGTAATGTAGGGTCCCCGATTATAATTGGGGCAGAATATTGATTTTCTTTTTAATCCTGAATTATGATTACCAAAAAAGGCCTGTGAAAAATTATTCACATTTTCCCCCTGTTGTTCTAACAGTTCTTCCATGTCAGACAGTACACATGTTTCTTTAAAATTAAGGTTAGACAAATTCCCCATTTCATTGGATCCATCATCATCCAAACATACAGGTAACTGACTTCCAAGTTCTGGGGAGTCAGTGACCTCAAAAGAACTCCTGGTGGTAAAGAATTTCTTTAAAGTCAGTTTCCGGGTAAATCTTTGAAGATCAATGACAGTTTGAAACAACTGAAAGTCCTGGACTGGAGCAAAACCCAGACCCTTATTCAACAGTGATAATTGTTCAAAGGTAAGATCCACACCTGAAAGGTTAATCACATTATTACTATCATGAACCTGATCTACGTATACTTCTTCCTTTTTGTCCTTCCTCTCGCTTCTCCGTTTCCTCCTTGAGCGTCTGGTTCCTTTTGTTGCCGTGTTCCTGCCGGTAAAAAAGAAGAAGAAGAGGAGGAAGAAGGCTGGTGTGAAGATTTGGATCTACCCGAGGTAGTAGTGATAGATGATCTACTATCGCTTCTGGATTTCCCATGATTGTCCCTTATACCATCTGTAGAGCCTTCAAAAGAGACCGAGTGTGATCTCGCCTCATAATCAGATACATCAGAGTCCATACTAGAGGCCTCCATAGGTCTGCTTTTTAGAATAGATTTATTAGGTGTGCTCTTCGCCCACCCTTTGAAGGATGATCTAGAGCCCCTTGTTGTATTGGCTCCCTGATTGTCCTTAAATTGCGGTTTCTGCCAGCAGTACACGTCGAATCAAAGCAACAGGATTAGTCAACCAAAGGGGGGTAACTGGGTCAAGAAGTCACCAACTCCTTAGTAGATTAGGTGATTCAGCGTAAAGGGGCTCCAGCCAGTCAAAGAACAAGAGACCATCCCGATTACTGAATGGTCAAAAGCCGGTACTACCAATGAAGTGGGCGCAATATGTACTTTACCTTCCACTCACAAGAGCTCTGTGCCTGATTAAAAATTACACTGTTGATCGTTACCGGGTTTTCAGTAACTCTCTCGTATTACCCTCCCCAATGAACGTGTATTTCATTCCACCAAAAAACCAACCGGAGCTGCCACAACTGCTCAGAAGAACATGCTGCTTGCCGGGGCATGTCTCCAAGCTTGGGCGTCCTTGAGCGCTCTGCCGTGTAGGTGAATCGTGTCCTGATAGGCTGTCCTGCCTATGTGACACCGCGTGCTGAGGGCCAACCAAGATGAGCACAGCAGTAGTTCGGTGGTAGAGGGTCGGACCTAATGGATTGTCTCGAACGCCGGCTCTGTGGTGACGAGGATCTTCGACACATCGAATTCACACACAAGCTGCGATTTAGACAGGAGGGGAGTGGCGTGGTTGGCGGACCAACCGCAGAATGGGGGGCGTGGTTGGGTTTAAAGACCTAGACAACGAGCACACTGTGGGGGAGTCAGATAGAAAAACCATATCACATCCACACTCAGACACTTTTAGGTTTCAGAAGACGGGGGAAGACAAATCTAGTGCTGGGATACAGGGGAAGAAAAACGTTAGATTTTAAAATCCTAGACAACTGCGAGAGCAGGCCTACGACGCTCACAAAAAATCCTTCCTATCCTAACCTTAGCCAAGATGCTCATGACGGGTGCATTTTGATCCGGTCGGGGGGGTTAGGGGGGGGAGGGGGAAACATAAAAATAGACCAGACTCCATATGGGTGTATACAAAAGTGGTCGAGAAGGAATAATCAAAAGACCGGCGAGAATAGGGATGAGAGGAAAACAACAAATACCGAAAAAGGAAAACCCGAGAATAGTAATGAGGTAAGAAAGAAAGGCGGAAAAATGAGAGCACGCACTAGCGAGTACTATAAACATCTAATAAAATGTACCAAGGCGAAAAGCTCACTATCCAAGACATTACCTGTCCCTGTTGAAAAAGGTCCTAGGACTGGTGCGCTCTTGAAAGTAACCCTACCCTCACTACTGGCCCAAAATGAAACAATGCATTACTTTAACTTGGGGAAACTGTGTGTCAAATATATTATAAGGGCTGAACAGGGGTTAAACAAAGAAAAAATGTTTTCATGTGTAATTTAATACCTTTATTATTGGGCATAATGGGGTATGACTGAACCGAAGAGAAAAAACGGAAGATCTCTATGCTTGCAAGTGCACAGTACGCGAGTTGTCAACCGGATGGAAAAGAAGAAAAAGGGGGGGGGGGGAGCACCGGGGGGGGGGGAGGGGGGGAAAAAAGGGGAGGGGAGGGGGAAAAAGGGAGGGGAATCCGAGAAAAAAAGAAGGAGGAGGAAGGAAGAAGAAGGGGAAGGGGGAAAAAAAAACAAGGGGAAAAAAAACAGAAGAAAAGGGGGGGGGGGGGGGGGGGGAAAAGGGAGAAGAGAGGGGGGTGGGAAAAAAAAAAAAAAAAAGGGGGGGGGGGGGAAGAAAAGGAAGCGAAAAAAAAAAGGGGGGAGGAGCGGGAGAAGAAAGGGAGAGAAGAGAAAGACACGGAAAAGGGGCGGGGGGGGCGAGAAGGGGGGGGGGAGGAAGGAGAAAAAAAGGGGCAAAAGGAAAAAGAAAGGAAAAACAAAAGGGGAAGGCAGAAAACGGGGAGGGAAAGGGGGGGGGGGGCGGGGAAAAAAAAAGGGGAGGAGAGCGGGGGGCAAAAAGGGTACGGGGAGGAAAAAAAATGCAGCAAGAAGCAGGGGAAGTAAGGTGGGGGGGGAAGGGGGGGGGGGGGCAAAAGGAAAAAAAAAGAAAAAGGGGGGAAAAAAGGGGACCAGGAAAGAAAAAAAGAGAAAAAACAAAAAAAAAGGGAAAAAAAAGAAAGAAGAAAATGGGGAAGGGAAAGGAGGGGGGGAGGAAAAAAAAAAGGAAAAAACCCGGGAAGAGGTAAAGAGGAAGAAAAAAAGTAGGGGAAAGCGAGAAAGCGGGGGAAAGGGGAAAAAAAAAGGTCAAAAAAAAAAGGGGGAAAGAGGTGAGGTCCAGAAAAGGGAGGCGGGGAAGGGGATCGAAGGGTAAAAAAAAAAAAAAAAAGAAGGGAAAAAGAAAGATGCAGGGGGGGGGGGGAAAAAAAAAATGGGGGGAAAAGGGGGAAAGAGGAACAATAAAACGGTGGCTGGCGGGTAAAACAAAACAAAAAAGGATAAGTGCGAAGGGGGTAGCCAAAGGGGTGAGGAACAAAAAGGGAAAAATAGAAAAAAAGATAGAAAATAAGGGGGCGGCGGGAAAATCTCGAAAACGGCTTGGTAACTTTAAATCTAAAGTGTCAAGAAACGAGGTACATGGTCCTATAAACCCGGAAACCAGGTATTTCAAAAACACATAAACCCCACCTATAGCTAAAAATACTAATGGTAAAAAAATAGCATAGAGGGGTTACATTAACACATACGATTCGAAAAGGAAAAAAATACAACCAAAAAACCAGCAAAGCGAAGCATCCGAGGGCGCTTGGATTACAATAAAGACTCTGATTAAAAAAACCAAAGAAATTTAGTATGAACTAAACAGAGACAGGGTGAAGAGAGTAATATATATAATCAAATATACATGAACAACATAGAACAGACTTATTATTACTTACAGAAAAGAGAATGATGTGGAACCACTGTCTGCTGATTACCATTAATTGTATCATATAATTATGCCATATGCACCACATATTAGATTGCACATCTAGTGCCAAGATTATAAAGTTCTATAGTATGTATCATACCAAATGCAATATAGCGGATACACAATATGCAAATAGAATTCCATAACACATTAGTAGTCAGATAAAAGGCAATACATAATCTGACTGGAATGGCAAAATACAACCCCGACACTCCCCATCCGCAGACAGCCAGGAAGTGTTTGAGTTCCCACTCCTGGTTGTATACGAGCGGGTGAAGAGTCCGTAAGGTGTATATCCAGTACATTTCACGCCGATTAAGCGTTGCCTTCCCATCTCCTCCCCGTACGCCTTGGAGATATGTTTCAAGGGCCATGATGAAAAATTGCAATACCACCCCCACTACATCTCGTTAAGTGTCGGGTACAGGATGTGTTATCTTTCTTTTTTATAAAGCGGACGTGTTGAGATACGGGTCTTCAGTGTTCTTTTGTGCGGCCCACTACCGCATAGAGCACCCGCACTGTAACAAGTAAATAGAAGGTAGTATGCAATTCAAACAATGTTTTTATAAATGACTCTTTTGTCATCCTCATATTTATAACCTTAGTATTGCATGCATACTTGCACATCGAGCAATTCCCACATGAGTAAAAACCTTGTACAGCCCGTATATTTGTATACTCACGTAGTAGTTTGGTTAAATAAACTTGGGAGACAGATGTGAGCCCAATGTCTGAGCCTTCCGATATGTAAATTTAGGGCCATTCTTTATAATTGTGTTAAATCCTTATCCAAGGCTATGAGCCCATGTTTGTTAATTGAGTGTATATTTGCGCCTGGCGCTATATGTGCTAATAAATAATGGGCATGGTTCGTCGCCATATAGTTTAAAAATATACATTATTCTTTTTTTTTTTCTTCACAGAGAATACTGATCTGTCCATAGACTCAGCTGATTCAAACGCATCCTGGATATTTTTAGGTTGGATACCACTCTTGCCAGGAATCTATTTGTTAATTCGTTTGACTGTGCAATAAACTAATCATCATTTGGGCACAATCTGCGTAATCACAAATTGTGCCTTGGGATTCTCTTAACTAAAGACCATGGGTGGCATCTCTTAGCAGAGAGTGTGTTTTCTGAATTTGGTTTCCGAAATATTTGTGATTGGATTGTCATGTCATGATCGATGTAGAGGAGGAGATCGAGAAAACTTATACATTTATATTGGGTGTCATAAGTAATAATGTTTTAAGTCGTTAGTATTAAGTGTATAACAAAGGATTTAATGATGATTCATCGCCGTCCCATATCATTATGAGATCGTCGATGTACCAGTTTAAAGAATACAATATTAGAAACGATAAGTGTTATTACTGTGATAAATAAACTGTGCTTCCCACAAACACATAACACAATATAGAGTCAAAAAGCTCTAAACTGTGCATTGCAAGCCTAATAATTGTAATAAAAACGTGAGTCAAATAAGAATAATTATGAGTGAGTAAAAAAAGGAAGTGGATATGATTCTGTTAAGAAAGTGCAAAGTGATTGATAACGTGTGAGTATTAGAAAGAAGGTGTTAAACCGCTGATAAACCGTGTTGGGTGCTGTATAGAATATAAAGAAACAACATCCATGTAACCCATCTATAATGTGTACTCCAGACCACGTCTCCTAGATCGATCATGACATCTGCTGAATCCTTAAACAATGAAGGTAGTTTGGAATCCCAATGGTTGGAGTGAAGTACTCCACCTACCGCGATAACCCATCTCCCAAGATCCAAACTAGCCACTATCGGGCGGGCCCGGCGGGTCCTCATTGACTTATGGATCTTTGAAGATGGTGGAATACCGGAATCACGGATGTGGACAGCTCAAATATCTACTCCTTTTGTCTATAACATACAGAATTTGCCAAAAGTAAACAACATCAAGCATAAAGAAAATTTAGCTGGTAGGGTCCCTCTAGAGTTTCGTAAGTAACATCACTCAAGAACGCCTAAGAGCTTCCGGTCTGTATTGTATGGTAGACAGGACCACTAATTGCCCCGCCTTTATCTGCCTTACGAAACATGATGTCTTTCCTAACTTAAGATTTTCTAATTGTTGACATTCGACATATTTTAAGTTTTTTGTCGGGATGGAAGACTGTGAGAACCTTTGGGCTAATAGCCTCAAATCCCTTTCAACTAGACCTTCGAAAGTGTAATTAGGGTCCCCGATTATAATGTGGGCAGAAATTGATTTTCTTTTTAATCCTGAATTGATATTACCAAAAAAGGCCTGTGAAAAATTATTCACATTTTCCCCTGTTGTTCTAACAGTTTCTTCCAGGTCAGACAGTACACTGTTTCTTTAATTAAGTTTAGACAAATTCCCCATTTCATTGGATCCATCATCATCCAAACATACAGGTAACTGACTTCCAAGTTCTGGGTCAGTTGACCTCAAAAGAACTCCTGGTGGTAAGAATTTCTTTAAATCAGTTTCCGGGTAAATTTTGAAGATCAATGACAGTTTGAAACAACTGAAGTCCTGGACTGGAGCAAAAAACCCAGACCTTATTCAGTGTATTGTTCAAATTAAAGATCCACACCTGAAGGTTAATCACATTATTACTATCATACCTGATCTACTATACTTCTTCCTTTTGTCCTTCCTCTCGTCGTCTTCTCCGTTTCCGTCCTTTGAGCGCTGGTTCCTTTTGTGCCGTGTGTCCTGCCGTAAAAAAGAAGAAGAAAAGGAGAAGAAGGCTGGTGAAGATTGGATCTACCCGAGGTATTGAGTAGTGTATAGATGATCTACTATCGCTTCTGGATTTCCCATGATTGTCCCTTATACCGTCTGTAGAGCCTTCAAAAGAGAGCCGAGTGATCTCGCCTCATAATCAGATACATCAAAGTCCATACTAAGTGCCAGGCCATAGGTCTGTCTTTTAGAATAGATTTATTGGGGTGTGCTCTTCGCCCACCCTTTCGAAGATGATCTGGGCGAAGCCCCGTGATTGTANNTTGGCTCCCTGATTGTCCTTAAATTGCGGTTTCTGCCAGCAGTACACTTGCCCTTTAATGTAATCCATGCGGTCTCTTTCGAACTTTTCATGTTTTTTATCGCTTATTGCGTCTTCAATACTCTCTATGTTGGATAATAATGTTTTGTCATTTTTGACAAATTGTTCCATCTTTGCGAATGGGAATGACGTTTGACTTTTATATTACAGTTTAAAGGGAGGACCTTGCCAATTAGGGAGGTACCTATGACATGCGTCATTTCCTACATAAGTTCCGGTATTTGTGGGGATATTCACTCTTTGAAAAAGTCTTTCTACAGACGAAATGCGTCAGAGTGGTGCTTGTATGCTCACTGTAGCATTTAAATAAAGTTTTTTACTTTTTCAAGCGTTGGTTGTGTGGAGTGCTGTGACCACGGTTACCAATCCCCTCCCTACTTACGTCACTTCCGGATAGGAGCACGCCGACACCACGAGGAAGCAAAGATGGCCACCGGAGCATTCTGAGCAGCTTGCAGACCGGGTATCGTGAGTAACGAATTACACACTTAAAGCCATATTTTTATCAGGCAGCTTTGAGGCTAAACGGCACCGGTTTTTGATTTACCTCGGGGTCTTTTCTTTGAAGAGGCTCTGCTGTATCTCTAAGGATTGACCAGCCCACTGCTTGTATCATCATTGCTTTTCCTCCATCAATACTGCATAAGTTATTATTTTAGTGGTGTCAGCTCCAAAATATATTGGAAGATTGCAGATTCTGTACCTTTCTGTGGTTTGGAGACTCGGTACTCCAAGGGTTAATACCCATATGTTCCTGTCACTAATTTGCACCTGAGTGCTCAACCACGGACTTTTTCTTCTTTGATTGAAGTTTATCTCTAAGGCTGTTAACAAAAATACCAGGACTATTCTATTTTTAAATTTTTGGCAATTCTACATGTTTATGGGGATCTGCACCTCCAATATCATTCACAACCAACGCTTAGTTCAAATATTTTTATTTTTGTAGTTTTCTTTATATATTTTTTTCTATTAACATTTTTGAACAACAGGAAACTAGATAATCTGAGATAAAAATACATTTCTCATGCCATACATATTAAAGGCTTTTTATATATATATTTTTTAAGATGGAAGATGTGGACACTGAAACTGATTGCACTGATGGAGAAACATATGTGGATGCATGTGGGGACAACACAAAGAGGTCAAAAAAGGCAGCACACTTGTTTGATGAGAACACAGAAGTAATTTGTGATGAACCTTCTGATCTCACCCATTATTTTGTGAAACTAGAAAAATTACTAGTAATGAACATTAGGTTATGGTGGGATATTACATCATTAAATAACTATATCAGATGTAACAGGATACCAAGAGGCCTAAGAATTAAAAAGACACCCACATTTGGCTTCACTAACACTCTATTCGAACAAAGACAGCTCAGCGACAGTTTGCTCTTCAGTGGGGCGCACGCCACGGGTGCCTTCCCCATCAGCCTCTGGTCGCCATTTTGGGCTCTCCGCACCACGCGGATCCTCCATTCTTTGGGTTGTCACACTCTCGTACCAATTATCGTACATGGGGCTCCGCTCTGCGGGGCAGCCACCACACCAGTACAATAAAGATTGCTCAGATGCACCACCACATGTGTACCAGATCTAGGCTGGACTCATGTTGCACTACCTCAGGCTAGGCTCACTCTCTCAGTGTCTGCTGTAACTCCTTCCTCCCAGTCTGTGCTCCCTATGGTAAGTGTCTGGAATGGGCTAGAGTACTCTGGCTCTGCCATGCAGTACTTGGGGCGTCTACCTCTCTTGGTCAGCCTAGCGCAGACCCTCTCCAGGATTCCTGACCATGTTAACAGGCTATCCCTTCTGGCGTCCTACCAACTAGCACTACCTCAAGGTGACTCGGTCAGCTTTAGCCCGGCTACAGACCCCTCACTCCTTTCAGGCCCCTAGGTCGTCCCTGCGAACTGACAATATCCCGTCAGCCCCCTGACCACCCCTAGGTCCGTCCCTACGCAGCACAGAGTGGCAGCAGATTCTCTCCCTGTTTCCTAGTGTGCCTAGCTAGAGCCTGTCCTGATGACAGATCTGATCTCAGCAGCTCGCCTCCAAATGTAACGGTATTTCTGAACCGGCCTGACCCACCGGATCTCACATTGGCCCCTGTGGTCTAACCGGCCCCCATTACAGTGTGGTAGTGTCTGGTGGTGCACCTGTTGGCAACAGGACTCCTGAGTCTCCCGCATGATGGTGTGTGGGGAGGACCCGTCCAGACAGGCAGCTGAGGTAGTGTGCTGAGTCTCACCTAGTTCCAGTGCAGCGCCTCCACCTCATCAGGGTCCCTTCGGTCACTTGGGGATGGTCCTGGTGAGGAACTCCTCCGTGGTGCTCCTCTCTGTACATTCACTCCACACAGGTACACGAGAGGGTAGTCGAATAAGAGCATCTTTATTGATTGATGTGGGCTAGCTGCCCCACGCAGTAGAATGTCTAGCCACTCATCTTGAGTCAGTGCTTCCCTTTGAAAGGTGAGCTCTCCTAGAATAGGGATTCCCTATCCCAGCCGGGATATCTTTACCCTGTGCCAGGTCCCTGGACACAGTCTCTTGCAGTTACTAAAACATAACCAGTAACTCAGGCTAGGACTAGAACTCCTCCTCCTCTTAGCTGAACTTGTACTAGAACAAGAACTCCTGCCAGAACTAACTTTTAGACACAGTGCTGTGCCTTATGTACACTCTGGAAGCTGACACACCTCTGACATCACTAACCATGGAGTCAGAGCATGTGACCGCTCCCATCCATACACAGGCCCCCCCCCAGGGTGTGAGGGCAAACCTCCATAATTACTGCTGGCATGACCACAACTTACTAGGCCTTACTGTCAGCAGGAGAGATGACTGTAGCCATTTTACATGACCGCTACATTCTCCCCCTGGTGAATCCCATCGTCCTCGCTGGGACCTAAATTTGTTTACCCTTTTCCAGGAAGCACTGAAACACAAAACATAATTAGAACATCTTACAAATTTTCATAATACACACAGAAAAAAATGTCTACAGTACACTCCGCCAAGCCCGCCCCGTCCAGCAGCCACGAACCCGCGTAATACATAGTACCTCCTAAAAGTAGTGACTGGGGTCAGGTTTTCGTACCTCCCTACCACCCATATCCAGGACCATAACATAGTAATGTCTCGGCAGTCCCCTCTCGGGCCTATATGTCACCTTATGTTTGTAGATGTTCCTTCCTATGCCCCATATGCGTATTAAGTGCTCTATGCGCTCCTCAGCCTTCTTCCCTACCACTGCACTTCCTCTTCCCACTAAGTACATTTCAATGGCCTCCCTAAGCCACTTCCCTCTGTTTTCCTCTATCTCGTCCATGAGAGGCTCAGGGACATACGGGTACTCCAACCCGTGGAATGACTTATAACGAGCCGTTATGGCCCGTTCAGCCCTACTTATCCTGGTCAGGTCAGCCCTACCGGCCCTCCCAGGTAACACCCATGATAGGGGCTCATCAGGGTCCACGGGATCTGACAGGATGCTGGGACCCATGGGTTCTATCTCCCTATGCTCGATCTGCAGCCATCGCTCCTGCAACTCTCTATCCCTTTGCTCCGGGGTGAACTCTCCCGCAGCCCACCAGTAATCCACTACATCTTCTCGCCGGATGAGGAACCGAGTACGGTCCATCCATGCGGAGTACCCTTCGAATAGCGGGGCCCACCAACGGTGCTCTCTGAATCTATGTGACTCCCCTGACTCTCTATCATCTTCCAGGGAAAATACCCCCGATGTCCGTTCAGATCGCGGTACTGACCACCTGTAAGATCCCGGGGCCTTTTTCACTGGTTCGGAAGCTACAGGGGGCAACCACCTGCCTACCGCGGCCACTCTCAACTCTCCCCCCCCCTGAGAAGTGCCTTCCGTAGCGCAACTGCGCTGTCTTCCCCCAGTCCGTTTCACCTCCTCTTCCGAGGGTAAGTCCACCGACTCCAAGCTAGGCGGGGATCCCGGGGAACCGATGACAGGGGCAGGGGTTTTATCTAGGGCATGGGAGGGGACATAAGGGCAAGCGATGGGACCCCACGGGGTTACGACCCGTTCCCAGCTGTCCGTAGACTGGTCCAATGAGGACATCTCACCCTCCTCAGTCCTTGGATCGCCCATCCAACTCCTGGGCCCTTGAGGTGACCGGGGACCTTCACCCGATCGCCGAAGCGTTGCTGCATCTTTCCCATCTGTTCCGCCGTCGCCACCGGAAATGATGTCCTCACCGGAACCGGAAACGCCGCCATCTTGGGTGGGACCCCCATGCGGGATCTCTTCCTCGATGACGACATCCGGAAGCTCCGCCGTCGCCTTCACCGGAAGTGATGCCGTCTCTCCACGTGCGCCTCGGGCCTGGCACGGCCTTTCCTCCGCTGCGCTGTCTGCCGGGGCAAGGTAAGTGATGGGGCTGCTTCTCTTACTAGTCCGCAGGGGCGTTGGCGTCTCTCTCCCGTCGCCACCAGGTCCTGGGGCGGCGGGACTCCGTCTCTCGGCTCGCCGATCTGCGGGGGACGCCCTGTTTTCCAGACTGCCACTCACCCCACGGGGTGTCGTCCGTCCTGGGTCCCTCTTGGATCCCGATTTCGCCACCGCTAGCTCACGGAGATCCTCATCGGAGTAATCTCCCCTCCCTGATCTCGGGGTCACCGAGCGTGGCGAAAGTCTTTTCTCTGCGCGGTCGGGGAGTGACCCGACCGCCTCGGTCGCTACTGACCCAGCCTACTTGGTCGACTCCAGTCCCCTTTCTCCGGGACTCGCACGGCTGATCCACAGTGCGCCAGGGGACTCGGCGGAGCGCTTAGCCATATCCCCCAGGGGGTGAGCAGGTTGGATAGGTATAAATGTGGGCATGGGCCACAAGTATAATGTCCCGCAATGTGGGCAACGTGCTGCCGTGTTGACAGTGCCTCCGGGCAGCCCGCATTGTAGGCAGAGCCCGACCACCGTCTCGGTGTTAGCCACCCTGACTACCAGTACCCCGCCGGGTACCGAGTAGGGCTGGGTGGAGACCATAGTTCCCACAGTGGGAGGGCAGGCCATTCTTTTAGTAGGGACCACTTTCAGTATGGGTCTCTCCAGGTCAGTGGTTCCTCGCAACTGACCAGTAGAAGCTTCTGGGCCAGCCACTTCCTGCTTCGGCTCCTCCTTCCGCTGACATACTGCTGCGGCCAAGTTTATTCGATCATTGGCCCGTTCTTGGCCGCAGCAGCGGAAGAGCGCCCTCCGATCGGGGCGCTCTCCCTACCGCTGCCGGGTCCGCCGGGTCCCCCAGAACCCCCTGCCGCTGTCCCGCGATCGCGGGACACCAGGGCTCCCTCGGGGAGCCCCTGGACGCGCGTGCAGGGGGCGCACGCCGAGGGGCGGCCACTAGCAAGCCGGGAAATCTCCCGGCTTGCGGTACCGGCCACACTTTAATAAAGTGTGTCGGTAGTGTAGCTGGAACCCGCCCCCAGGGGTTGCAATTATGGGCGGATCCCACAGGGGAATAGCATGCCCCTTAATTAAGGCCGCGCCTTTCTCAGTCCTGGTGGGCGCGGTCTGCCTTTTCGCGCCAATTTCCTCATCAGAGTGGGATTCTTGGGCCGCGGCTAGTTCCCGCCTTCTCCTAGCTGCTGCTTTTCGTGCAAAATATCCCTCCTTTTTGCACGTTACTTCCGCGGCCGGAACTACTTCTTGTAGTGGCGCCATCTGGATATCAGTCCCTGGGCCCAGTGGGTGCATTCCCACAGGCCATAATTGAAAGTCACTCCCCCTGGTGGAAATCAGGGGAGGGTCCCATAGACTAAGCGGTTGACTCAGCACAGGGGCCGAGTGAGTCACTGTCCACTGTCAGCAGGAGAGATGACTGTAGCCATTTTACATGACCGCTACATTCTCCCCCTGGTGAATCCCATCGGCCTCGCTGGGACCTAAATTTGTTACCCTTTTCCAGGAAGCACTGAAACACAAAACATAATTAGAACATCTTACAAATTTTCATAATACACACAGAAAAAAATGTCTACAGTACATTCCGCCAAGCCCGCCCCGTCCAGCAGCCACGAACCCGCGTAATACATAGTACCTCCTAAAAGTAGTGACTGGGGTCAGGTTTTCGTACCTCCCTACCACCCATATCCAGGACCGTAACATAGTAATGTCTCGGCAGTCCCCTCTCGGGCCTATAGGTCACCTTATGTTTGTAGATGTTCCTTCCTATGCCCCATATGCGTATTAAGTGCTCTATGCGCTCCTCAGCCTTCTTCCCTACCACTGCACTTCCTCTTCCCACTAAGTACATTTCAATGGCCTCCCTAAGCCACTTCCCTCTGTTTTCCTCTATTTCGTCCATGAGAGGCTCAGGGACATACGGGTACTCCAACCCGTGGGATGACTTATAACGAGCCGTTATGGCCCGTTCAGTCCTACTTATCCTGGTCAGGTCAGCCCTACCGGCCCTCCCAGGTAACACCCATGATAGGGGCTCATCAGGATCCACGGGATCTGACAGGATGCTGGGACCCATGGGTTCTATCTCCCTATGCTCGATCTGCAGCCATCGCTCCTGCAACTCTCTATCCCTTTGCTCCGGGGTGAACTCTCCCGCAGCCCACCAGTAATCCACTACATCTTCTCGCCGGATGAGGAACCGAGTACGGTCCATCCATGCGGAGTACCCTTCGAATAGCGGGGCCCACCAACGGTGCTCTCTGAATCTATGTGACTCCCCTGACTCTCTATCATCTTCCAGGGAAAATACCCCCGATGTCCGTTCAGATCGCGGTACTGACCACCTGTAAGATCCCGGGGCCTTTTTCACTGGTTCGGAAGCTACAGGGGGCAACCACCTGCCTACCGCGGCCACTCTCAACTCTCCCCCCCCTTGAGAAGTGCCTTCCGTAGCGCAACTGCGCTGTCTCCCCCCAGTCCGTTTCACCTCCTCTTCCGAGGGTAAGTCCACCGACTCCAAGCTAGGCGGGGATCCCGGGGAACCGATGACAGGAGCAGGGGTTTTATCTAGGGCATGGGAGGGGACATAAGGGCAAGCGATGGGACCCCACGGGGTTACGACCCGTTCCCGGCTGTCCGTAGACTGGTCCAATGAGGACATCTCACCCTCCTCAGTCCTCGGATCGCCCATCCAACTCCTGGGCCGTTGAGGTGATCGGGGACCTTCACCCGATCGCCGAAGCGTTGCTGCATCTTTCCCGTCTGTTCCGCCGTCGCCACCGGAAATGATGTCCTCACCGGAACCGGAAACGCCGCCATCTTGGGTGGGACCCCCATGCGGGATCTCTTCCTCGATGACGACATCCGGAAGCTCCGCCGTCGCCTTCACCGGAAGTGATGCCGTCTCTCCACGTGCGCCTCGGGCCTGGCACGGCCTTTCCTCCGCTGCGCTATCTGCCGGGGCAAGGTAAGTGATGGGGCTGCTTCTCTTACTAGTCCGCAGGGGCGTTGGCGTCTCTCTCCCGTCGCCGCCAGGTCCTGGGACGGCGGGACTCCGTCTCTCGGCTCGCCGATCTGCGGGGGACGCCCTGTTTTCCAGACTGCCACTCACCCCACGGGGTGTCGTCCGTCCTGGGTCCCTCTTGGATCCCGATTTCACCACCGCCAGCTCACGGAGATCCTCGTCGGAGTAATCTCCCTTCCCTGATCTCGGGGTCACCGAGCGTGGCGAAAGTCTTTTCTCTGCGCGGTCGGGGAGTGACCCGACCGCCTCGGTCGCTACTGACCCAGCCGACTTGGTCGACTCCAGTCCCCTTTCTCCGGGACTCGCACGGCTGATCCACAGTGCGCCAGGGGACTCGGCGGAGCGCTTAGCCGTATCCCCCGGGGGGTCAGCAGGTTGGATAGGTATAAATGTGGGCATGGGCCACAAATATAATGTCCTGCAATGTGGGCAACGCGCCGCCGTGTTGACAGTGCCTCCGGGCAGCCCGCATTGTAGGCAGAGCCCGACCACCGTCTCGGTGTTAGCCACCCTGACCACCAGTACCCCGCCGGGTACCGAGTAGGGCTGGGTGGAGACCATAGTTCCCACAGTGGGAGGGCAGGTCATTCTTTTAGTAGGGACCACTTTCAGTGTGGGTCTCTCCAGGTCAGTGGTTCCTCGCAACTGACCAGTAGAAGCTTCTGGGCCAGCCACTTCCTGCTTCGGCTCCTCCTTCCGCTGACATAGCTGGAACCCGCCCCCAGGGGTTGCAATTATGGGCGGGTCCCACAGGGGAATATCATGCCCTTTAATTAAGGCCACGCCTTTCTCAGTCCTGGTGGGCGCGGTCTGCGTTTTCGCGCCAATTTCCTCATCAGAGTGGGATTCTTGGGCTGCGGCTAGTTCCCGCCTTCTCCTAGCTGCTGCTTTTCGTGCAAAATATCCCTCCTTTTTGCACGTTACCTCCGCGGCCAGAACTACTTCTTGTAGTAGCGCCGTCTGGATATCAGTCTCTGGGCCCAGTGGGTGCATTCCCACAGGCCATAATTGAAAGTCACTCCCCTTGGTGGAAATCAGGGGAGGGTCCCATAGACTAAGCGGTTGACTCAGCACAGGGGCCGAGTGAGTCACTGTCCATGAAGGCGCAGCCGTAGCTTTCGCATCATGCCCCCCATCAGGGCGGGGCTCTGCTGTTCGCGCCATTCCCGGCCAGCTCTTTGCAAGTTCTGTATCAGCCATTTTCTCTGCGACTGGCCCATGCGGTTTCCCTAGCAAGCGGGAACCGCCATTTTGGTTGGCTTTTAAGCCCGAAAAGTCAGTTTGTTTGCTCTCCTCGCGGGGTTCCCCCCCCCAATTATCACAATGTCCTCACACTCTTCAAGGGTGGCCCCTCGGTGTCCCAGACAGGACAAAAACAGGGCAGCCACGGCCTTCGCTCCACTCCAGAGCAGATTGGTTAAAGACAGCTCAGCGACAGTTTGCTCTTCAGTGGGGCGCACGCCACGGGTGCCTTCCCCATCAGCCTCTGGTCGCCATTTTGGGCTCTCCGCACCACGCGGATCCTCCATTCTTTGGGTTGTCACACTCTCGTACCAATTATCGTACATGGGGCTCCGCTCTGCGGGGCAGCCACCACACCAGTACAATAAAGATTGCTCAGATGCACCACCACATGTGTACCTGATCTAGGCTGGACTCATGTTGCACTACCTCAGGCTAGGCTCACTCTCTCAGTGTCTGCTGTAACTCCTTCCTCCCAGTCTGTGCTCCCTATGGTAAGTGTCTGGAATGGGCTAGAGTACTCTGGCTCTGCCATGCAGTACTTGGGGCGTCTACCTCTCTTGGTCAGCCTAGCGCAGACCCTCTCCAGGATTCCTGACCACGTTAACAGGCTATCCCTTCTGGCATCCTACCAACTAGCACTACCTCAAGGTGACTCGGTCAGCTATAGCCCGGCTCCAGACCCCTCACTCCTTTCAGGCCCCTAGGTCGTCCCTGCGAACTGACAATACCCTGTCAGCCCCTGACCACCCCTAGGTCCGTCCCTACGCAGCACAGAGTGGCAGCAGACTCTCTCCCTGTTTCCCAGTGTGCCTAGCTAGAGCCTGTCCTGATGACAGATCTGATCTCAGCAGCTCGCCTCCAAATGTAACGGTTTTTGTGAACCGGCCTGACCCACCCAATCTCACATTGCAAATGCCGGAACCTATGCCACAGCAAATGCCACACCCAGTGCAAATAGGGCATCCAGTACAAATGCCGGAACCTATGCCACAGCAAATTCCACACCCAGTGCAAATTGGGCATCCAGTGCAAATGCCGGAACCTATGCCACAGAAAATGCCACACCCAGTGCAAATTGGGCATCCAGTGCAAATGCCACACCCAGTGCAAATGCTACACCCAGTGCAAATGCCACACCCAGTGCAAATGCCACACCCAGTGCAAATTGGGCATCCAGTGCAAATGCCACACCCAGTGTAAATGCTACACCCAGTGCAAATGCCAGAACCAATGCAAATGCCACATGGAATGTTCGAAGCCCTAGCACAGGCACTGGGACTGGCACACCCAATGCAAGTGCCATATGTACAGGAAATGGGAATGCCACAACAGCCAAATGTATACGCTGAAGCAGCACCAATGGCACAGCAGACAACTGTATGCGCTGAAGCAGCACCAATTACACAGCAGACAACTGTATGCGCTGAAGCAGCACCAATGGCACAGCAGACAAATGTGTACGCTGAAGCAGCACCAACCAGGCAAACAACTGTTGAGGCAGGTGTAGCCAGATTCGGTGACATACCAAGCAGTTCCACACCTACCCCTGACAATGCCCCCAGACCAAGGCGTAGCACACGTTCTTACACTAAAAATGTGAGCCAAAATTAGAATCTCACATCTTATTTAATGTCCCATTACATATTATTTGTGACCATACAATATTTAAACATTCTGACCCCTTCAATTATGAAATCAGCATATCCTAAATAGCTATGAATAGCTCTAATGTTCTTGCTACGTTTATTACAAACACCTTTAAGGGGATGCCTGGGATGATATGTGTAATGCGAAAATACTAATCTCTTGATTAAAGCATCTACTGATTAGGCGCAGTGTATGTTAAAAATTTACTTTGATATATTCTTTGGGATACTTCATGTATGGCTGATAGTTTTTTAGTGTATACACAGTGAAGTGTTGAATGGTCACTATTTCCCACATTAAAGATTCACTTACTTGACAATAGTATTATGCTAAAGACATAATTGTACTCAAAACCTTCAATTACAATGATTACATTTTTTCATGTGCACATATGTTAACTAAACAGGAGAGCAAATCATGGATAACATAATGATGTTGACATGTGCAAGATGTCATGATTCTAAACACAGATAAACATAATGTTTTTGGAATATGACTTCCCATATTTGCTAATACTATATTCTTACTCAGAAATTTCTGTATTTGAGTTTCAGAATTTTTTTTAATGTGTGTGAGAAAATTAGCCAGTAGGCTGAACACCTGTATGTGGGAGAAGATATCATGGACACTTATTCCTTTGTGTAATGACCTTGGAACGTGTGTAACACATTCCCTGCAATTTGATACTTTTGCACATAACAGTAATTGAAAGTAACACAGCGTTATATTACACCATTCCATGAGAAAACATGCCGTTAGAAATGTCAACTCTAAAGAAACCTCTGTTCTGCTACGCCTATTTAATATATAGCGCTATTCAATCCCGAACACAGAGAAGAGCTACTGTCTCGGACATTTTTGAGCATATCTCCTCAAATTATACTTTTTATCAAAATCATCCAAAGCCCAAAGTTTGGCGCAGTTCGATCATACGAACTTTATCAACCAATGATTGCTTTTTCTGGTACCCACCAACTGGCGGAAACAGGGGTGGGTCTTGGGCAGTACGTGAATCAAGTATGCGTATGTTTGCACGTGGCAATTTAAGAAGAAGACCCCGAAATCTCAGACAGAACAACAATGATATAGTTTCCAGCAGCGGTGGCTTAAATGTTCTGCAAAATGGATCGTATTTACAACCGGAGGTGTCCAACCTATACCACACCAATGACGGATGTAGCTATGACGCTAACATGCATACTAACTACCTTGCAGAAGCACATGAAATGCCAGAAAGTTACTATCTGTATCCGCCTCAGTACATGACACAATATCCAACGTTTGACGGATCAAGCTGGAACACCAGCTACATGAACACACCGAACAACCAATTGATTGAAAGCAACAGCTACCTCCAAAACACCACTTGCATGGCAGCTCCGAATCTGAATGCTATATAAATCAGGTAACTATAAACTATGCACTTTGAACAATATGTGCTTCTCTTGTTGCACAATGAAACGCATACGTGTTCCACCCAGAACGCATGCGTGTACCATTCAGACAAGTTTTTTTTTTTTGTTTTTGTTTTTACATTTCAATTTCCGTTTTACCTCTTCCTTATGTGTTCATATTACAGAAATCACGTCGTGCAGCGCAACAGATGCCGGGACATGTTTTTCAAATAAGGTAAGATACACTTAACAATCTCCGTGCAAGATAGTGAAATGTTCATGGCAATGTCGCGTGCAATTACTTAGTCCTGCGCATCCATTAAATGTCATGACACAAGGTGTACGCCCCTGTGTTGTAAAGGAGAAAATAAAAACAATATTGACGTAAAAAATTGAAGCCATGGCATATATTAAGAAATGGCGTATATAGTATAAATATTGGAGTTGTTAGCGTATATAAACATGAGGATATGTTAGATTCGCTAAATGTGTTAGTCAGTTACGTTAATTATGATAAAAGTGGTATAATGCAAGCTAATATGTAACATAGTCACTGCAAATTATTTTGGCCTTGCATTGTGTTTTCATAACTTTTGCAGTGTTAGTATATGTAAGAAACAGCACGAAAGGGTTGGGGAGTGATCACAGAACCACAGCAATTGAGTAGAATAATCAAATAAATAAATATGGTAATCAAAATTGTGGGTGCAAACTGTGAACTGAAAAGTGAATCAGAAAAAGGGGAAGGGGAAACACAAAATGGATGTGCCCCCTAAAAGAATTCACTAAACTGCACACCAACAAAGTGTAAAAATTAACTTTTAATACATTTACTTAAAACATATATTACCAAAGCGTTGTGTACTGTGAATTAAAAATAAATTAAATCAACAATACCCAGCATCCATGTCAGCGAATGTATGATTATACAATCCCAATTGGCAACTAAATGTTGGTGGGATGTAGAGGACAGAGGATGCTATAAGTCAGGGTGTTAACCCCTCTGGAGCAACTGTGAGACCAGATGGTAAGTATATATAAATGTATACTAGTCAGTGAGCAATTACATAAATGAAAGTCCAGCAATCCTGCTTAAATTTATACCACTAGGCACTTTGAGTGATAATTTATGATATGTAAAGATACATGTGCTTAAGTGGTAACACTGACACATGCAATGATGATAGTACGGAGTTCACAGCATAGTGAAGCTGGCACTCACAGCATTGTTATCAGTGAGTTACCCAGCAAAGACTCTAAGTGAACACATGTCATGAGAAGCAGGGAGGCAGACTCACTGACTGTTGGAATAAATAACCAACTACTTAGTCTACACAAATTGAACCAGGAGACTACAAACACTACATTAAAACAGCTCCAAGTAGGAGACTGACAACATTGCGTGTCCAACGCGCGTTTCCCTCCAGCAAAGGAGCTGGCTGGCTATAATTTCTAAGCAAAAAGAAAACAGCCACCCCCAATGTTTATAGCAGCAGACGCCCTTATCAACCACACGGTTATGATATAATTTTTTATATAATCACTTATTCACTTGGTATTGTGGTTTATATAGTTTATTTATGGTTTAGTCACTGCACTTTATTTATCTATATATAAGTAGGAGTTAGATAGTAGCGCACAGTTTATTCTTGTCCTTTCACTATAATTTCTAAGCGCATGCGCAGTGGACTTGCCGCCGCTAATGGTAATATATGTTTTAAGTAAATTTATTAAAATTTATTAAAAGTTTATTTTTACACTTTGTTGGTGTGCAGTTTAGTGAATTTTTTAGGGGGCACATCCATTTTGTGTTTCCCCTTCCCCTTTTTCTGTGTTAGTATATGTGACAGAATCAATATTTGAACAGGCATACTGTGTTTATTGTTTAAGTATAGATTATTTTTAGGACATAATTTTATTCTGTTTTTGGAACATATAATCTAATTTGAGTAAGATAAAAATGTGTCCTAACACAACTGATAAACATTAACACGTATGATGTGTGGTTACATGGTTTAGAAAATGTCCGAGAACATGTCCATTTATAATTGACATCCATATGTACTTCCACAGATGTTAACATCTCCATTCCAGTGCCATAAAAATATGTGCATGGACGGATCCAAAGACACAAAAAGTGAAAGCCTCAACATCCTGCAATCTTGATGAAACGTTTTTTTTTTATTATTACTTTGTCTCATAGCATTTCTTATTTTGTGTAATAGCATGTTACACCCTTTAGTTAGTATGAGAAGTTAGTGTTGCACACGGGCAAACATTTATATCATGTGTAGTACAATTAGTTTCACTGAACTATCAACGTTACTTCAACAAAATATAATACATAAAAATGACTTCAGTCTCTTGTCACAACATTAGAACATTGTGAACATAGTTTATCTGCATTATTTCTGTTCCAGGTGATGTTCAACTACGGTGTGTGAACAATTACACAATGTGTTAGGCTTTATTTTTAATGTATTCATGAAAGATCAACATTAGTCCATGTAGAAACCTTACACATATGACTATTGTAGTGTGTGAAAATAACATGAAAATAATGAAATTATTGTTATTGACACATAGGACATTACAGATAAAATATATTAACAAGTCATTAACTCACAGTCCTGCAGACATGTCGAAGTAATGTATATTGTTATTTTAAACTACGTGTCATTTATTGAATTTAAGTTCATAATGTGAACAATAAAATTGTGAAACATATTTACAAACATAACTCAACATATTAGTGGGGTTTTTTTTTAAGTGTGAAAGTTGATAAATTTGAAGCTGCAGTTCCGAGAAATATATATAAAAAAAATATATATATATTTTTTTTTACTTCATTAGTTTCATGTGGCCAATCTCTAATGACCTATGCCACACCCAGTGCAAATGCCACACCCAGTGCAAATGCCACACCCAATGCAAATGCCAGAACCAATGCAAATGCCACATGGAATGTTCGAAGCCCTAGCACAGGCACTGGGACTGGCACACCCAATGCAAGTGCCATATGTACAGGAAATGGGAATGCCACAACAGCCAAATTTATACGCTGAAGCAGCACCAATGGCACAGCAGACAACTGTATGCGTTGAAGCAGCACCAATTACACAGCAGACAACTGTATGCGCTGAAGCAGCACCAATTACACAGCAGACAACTGTATGCGCTGAAGCAGCACCAATGGCACAGCAGACAAATGTGTATGCTGAAGCAGCACCAACCAGCCAAACAACTGTTGAGGCAGGTGTAGCTGGATTCGGTGACACACCATGCAGTTCCTCACCTACCCCTGACAATGCCCCCAGACCAAGGCGTAGCACACGTTCTTACACAAAAAAAGTGAGCCAAAATTAGAATCTCACATCTTATTTAAAGACCTATTACATATTATTTGTGACCATACAATATTTAAACATGCTGACCCCTTCAATTATGAAATCAGCGTATCCTAAATATCATGAATAGCTCTAATGTTCTTGCTATGTTTATTACAAACACCTTTAAGGGACTGCATGATATGATATGTGTAATGAGAAAAAACTAATCTCCTGATTAAAGCATCTACTGATTAGGCGCAGTGTATGTTAAAAATTTACTTTCATATATTCTTTGGGATACTTCATGTATGACTGATAGTTTTTTAGTGTATACACAGTGAAGTGTTGAATGGTCACTATTTCACACATTAAAGATTCACTTACTTGACAATAGTATTATGCTAAAGACACAATTGTACTCAAAACCTTCAATTACAATGATTACATTTTCATGTGCACATATGTTAACTAAACAGGAGAGCAAATCATGGATAACATAATGATGTTGACATGTGCAAGATGTCATGATTCTGAACACAGATAAACATAATGTTTTTGGAATATCACTTCCCATATTTGCTAATACTATATTCTTTCTCAGAAATTTCTGTATTTGAGTTTCAGACAAAAATTTAATGTGTGTGAGAAAATTAGCCAGTAGGCTGAACACCTGTATGTGGGAGAATATATCATGGACACTTATTCCTTTGTGTACCGACCATAGAACGTGTGTAACACATTCCCTGCAATTTGATACTTTTGCACATAACAGTAATTGAAAGTAACACAGCGTTATTTTACACCATTCCATGAGAAAACATGCCATTAGAAATGTCAACTCTAAAGAAACCTCCGTTCTGCTATGCCTATTTAATATATAGCGCTATTCAATCCCGAACACAGAGAAGAGCTACTGTCTCGGACATTTTTGAGCATATCTCCTCAAATTGTACTTTTTATCAAAATCATCCAAAGCCCAAAGTTTGGCGCAGTTCGATCAGACGAACTTTAGCAACCAATGATTGCTTTTTTTAGTACCCACCAACTGACGGAAACAGGGGTGGGTCTTGGGTAGTGCGTGAATCAAGTATGCGTATGTTTGCAAGTGGCAATTTAAGAAGAAGACCCCGAAATCGCAGACAGAACAACAATGATAAAGGTTCCAGCAGCGGTGGCTTAAATGTTCTGCAAAATGGATCGTATTTACAACCGGAGGTGTCCAACCTATACCACACCAATGACGGATCTAGCTATGACGCTAACATGCATACTAACTACCTTGCAGAAGCACATGAAATGCCAGAAAGTTACTATCTGTATCCGCCTCAGTACATGACACAATATCCAACGTTTGACGGATCAAGCTGGACCACCAGCTACATGAACACACCGAACAACCAATTGATTGAAAGCAACAGCTACCTTCAAAACACCACTTGCATGGCAGCTCCGAATCTGAATGCTATATAAATAAGGTAACTATAAACTATGCACTTTGAACAATATGTGGTTCTCTTGTTGCACAATGAAACGCATATGTGTTCCACCCAGAACGCATGCGCGTACCATTCCGACAAGTTTTTTTTTTTTTTTTTTTAACATTTCAATTTCCGTTTTACCTCTTTCTTATGTGTTCATATTACAGAAATCATGTCGTGCAACGCAACAGATGCCGGGACATGTTTTTCAAATAAGGTAAGCTACACTTAACGATCTCCGTGCAAGACAGTGAAATGTTCATGGCAATGTCGCGTGCAATTACTTAGTCCTGCGCATCCATTAAATGTCATGACACAAGGTGTACGCCCCTGTGTTGTAAAGGAGAAAATAAAAACAATATTGACGTAAAAAATTGAAGCCATGGCATATATTAAGAAATGGCATATATAGTATAAATATTGGAGTTGTTAGCGTATATAAACATGAGGATATGTTAGATTCGCTAAATGTGTTAGTCAGTTACGTTAATTATGATAAAAGTGGCATAATGCAAGCTAATATGTAACATAGTCACTGCAAATTATTTTGGCCTTGCATTGTGTTTTCATAACTTTTGCAGTGTTAGTATATGTGACAGAATCAATATTTGAACAGGCATACTGTGTTTATTGTTTAAGTATAGAATATTTTTAGGACATAATTATATTCTGTTTTTGGAACATATAATCTAATTTGAGTAAGATAAAAATGTGTCCTAACACAACTGATAAACATTAACACGTATGATGTGTGGTTAGATGGTTTAGATGTTCGAGAACATGTCCATTTATAATTGACATTCCATATGTACTTCCACAGATGTTAACATCTCCATTCCAGTGCCATAAAAACATGTGCATGGACGGATCCAAAGATACAAGAAGTGAAAGCCTCAACATCCTGCAAACATGATGAAACGTTTTTTTTTATTATTACTTTGTCTCATAGCATTTTTTATTTTGTGTAATAGCATAAGTTACACCCTTGAGTTAGTATGAGAATTTAGTGTTGCACACGGGTAAACATTTATATTATGTGTAGTACAATTAGTTTCACTCAACTATCAACGTTACTTCAACAAAATATAATACATAAAAATGACTTCAGTCTCTTGTCACAACATTAGAACATTGTGAACATAGTTTATCTACATTATTTCGGTTCCAGGTGATGCTCAACTACGCTGTGTAAACAATTACACAATGTGTTAGGCTCTATTTTTAATGTACAGTATTCATGAAATATCAACATGAGTCCATGTAGAAACCTTACACATGTTATATGACAATTGTAGTGTGTGAAAGTAACAGTAAAATAATGAAATTATTGCTATTGACACATAGGACATTAGAGATAAAATATATTAACATGTCATTAGCTCACAGTCCTGCAGACATGTCGAAGTAATGTATATTGTTATTTTAAACTACGTGTCATTTATTCAATTTAAGTTCATCATGTGAACAATAAAATTGTGTAACATATTTACAAACATAACTCAACATATTAGTGGTGGGTTTTTTTGTTTTATTTTTAAGTGTGAAAGTTGCTAAATTTGAAGCTGCAGTTCCTAGAAATAAAAAAACAATGTAGAATCTTTTTTTTTTTTTTTAATTTTTAAATTTTTTTTTTTTGTAATTTTTTTTTTTTACTTCATTAGTTTCATGTGGCCAATCTCTAATGACCTAAAGAACTGCATAGATGCCGCTCAATTCTTTGTCCGTCTATTGATTCTCAGTTTTGCCACATCTTTACATATGGGTAATGTCAATGGTTGCTATAGGAACAAGCATGCTTTGTAAAATATAATACTACAAAATTGTAATGTCAACGTAATATTTATAAATTATCAAACTATTATTTTTTCCTAATGAACAGATTTATTAACAAAAAACACACATGCATGATATTGCCAGAACTGCAGCTTCAATATGTGAATGATCAATACTTGCTAAATCAATATCTAACACTCTGCATTGCATGATGAACAGAAAGGGTGGCTGACATAATTAGAGATGAAAAAATAAAAACACTCACATAACGTGGTCATGTTACGTTGTGTGAATTATTGCGACAATGTCCCTCCACATTCATAGAGCAGGATCCTATGATTACATACAGTACACACAATAAAATGTGACATACAAAACGACATGAGGATAGATTGTGTTACATGTCAAAAATTCTTATACATGACAACAACAATCTTACATGTAAAATAAGTGTCGATGACAGTTCTGCGGGTCTCCACCCCACTGGCTGTATGGTCCATAACCCCTGCAGGAGGAACAGGAGGATCCTCCTCTATATCTTGCCTAATGTTGGCAGGAATATTATAACGTATTGCAATGTTGTGCAATATACAACAACAAATAACAATGTCGGCAACCTTCTCTGGCGAATACTGAAGAGCCCCCCCAGATTTATCCATACATCTAAAGTGACTTTTTAACACACCAAAAGTCCTCTCAATAACCGAACGTGTGGAAACATGGGCCGCATTATAGCGTTCTTCTGCAAGCGTTGGCGTATTGCCCAGTGGGGTCAGGAGCCATGTCCGGCTTCCATAGCCCGAGTCGCCTATAACACAGATATGAATGTTGAGATAGTAGTCTAAAAAACTACAGCACATTGACTATTGACTTATAGTACTACACGAACAGGATTCAACTATGTACAACAGAACTTCACTATTGTGTGATAAAACATTGAACAAGATGCTTAAGTGCCCAACATGGATAATATTTTGTGTATTAGAAATAGAAAGTCAAGATTTGACATATTCTTGTAACATGACATGTAAATACCCCAAAAAATACATATGGACGTGACTAACAAATTAACATAGTAGTGCAATGACTTTAACATTGACTGACCCAATAACCAACCGTCCTCGAATTGGCCGGATTCAAATGCATGGAACACTGATGAATTAAGAAGGATATGTGAATCGTGGCAGGCACCTGGGAATAGGGCTACCACACTCATAATTTTCATGTTAGCGTCACATACTATTTGCACATTCAGCGAGTGGTAATGTTTCCTGTTACGGAAATTCCTCTCGACTTCACGTAGCGGGGTCAACGCAACATGTGTGCAATCTATAGCACCCATCACATTGGGTAGCCCTGCTACATTATAAAATTCAGTCTTCAGTGCCTGCCACTCTGTTTGCTCACTAGGAAAATGTATATAATCCCTAGCGCGTCTAGTCAGTGCACATAGAAACTGGCTAAGGACCCGTGAGAATGTTGGTTGCGAGACCCCGCCTACTATACCCACAGTTGTCTGAAAAGACGCAGAAGCAAGAAAATGTAATGAGCTCAGCAATTTAACAAAGCCAGGCACTGCATGACTCCTGTCTATTGTTGGCTCTAAATCTTCTCTTAACACTTCATACAGTTCCAAGATAGCCGCTGAGCTCAATCTATAGCGACGGATTACATCATCCTCACTTAA
Source organism: Ascaphus truei (assembly GCA_036426205.1). Taxonomy (NCBI): domain Eukaryota; kingdom Metazoa; phylum Chordata; class Amphibia; order Anura; family Ascaphidae; genus Ascaphus; species Ascaphus truei. The sequence continues at coordinate 100,388 of WSYH01001788.1, forward strand.
CCCTTCTAGGGAGCATCTTTCACGGAAGTTTCGTGGCGCCAATGTCCAGGTTTAGAAGTCTTATTGGGTGTCTTGCAATCAGCTCTGCTGTGTGGCTGGCAGAACTCAAGACATTGTGGTGTCTCCAAAGGTCAGCTCTCAGTCAGAGCTAAAGAGAGTCACTTCCTGTCCCAAAGGCCGGCTTTTTGTAAACAATCTAATCAGGCAGGTGGTGTTTAGTAATTAACTACCACACTGCTAGATTAAAGGAACATTACTGAACAGGGATAAGTCCCCTGTTACAAGGGCACTTTTCATTGTAGTCCGAAGAGGGAGTTCATGGAGTAGGGATCATTAATCCATTAAGTACTATAGCACTTATTAAAATATCATGTGATTAAGGGTTATGTGATGTTAGAATGTTTCTTGTTCTCCTTATGTATTGTTTGTAACAACGGAGCATTTTTCCAAACATAAGGATCAGGAGCCCCCTCATCGTGGCAACATAGCAGGGGTAAGTGTAAAATTGTAAAACAATTTTTAAGATGCTTATAGTTGTATGTGTAAATCCTATATTAAATATATCTGTATCAGAGTCATTTGTAACATTCATGCACTGTATATCTTAGGGGGGAGTGGGGATGTATGAATTAAAAATATTTTTGGGGGGGTTGGGTGGCACAACATTGTTACAAGAAGTCCTCGGGGACACACGGACAACCACGGGGACACCCCTCATCCCGGAGGTCATCCGGCGAATCCCGCGGGGTAATCCGGAGACACCCGCGGCCCTGTTGTATGGATGTAGTGGCTGCAGAAATGTAAACAATGAATTTTTTTATAAGTCCAGCTCCTTTTGCGCCTGCCTTTTGCTGGTGCATTTGTTTGGCGCGTTTTTAAAGGCCAATTCACTTAGCGCTGCTTAGTGAATCGGTAGTACTGGCAAAACTCAGCGCAATAGGCTGATCGTGCGCATTTTGCGCCGAGGGCAAAAACCCTCACTTTTAAGACCGATAAAGCGCCGTTATCACTGCTTAGTGAATCGCAATACAGCTTTATCGGGCTTAAAGGGTACTTAGCGCTCTTAAAGCCACTTAACGGAGCTTAGTGAATCGGCCCCTTTGTCTCCATATATGTTTGCGTCTGTTATCACCATCCCTTTTGCACCGGCTGTATTCATTATTTATAATCATGATCAATATCATTTTGGTGAGCGGTATCTCACAAGTTATACCTATATTCACGTGGTTGTATACTGTTTATTTATTATATTTAATATCTATTTGCATTTTCACTCCTTTATAATGATCAATTTGGTGTGCAGTTTACGTTTTTAAGTTTCTCTATTCTTAGAAGAGCAATGCTGTTCCTGCCAGGACTCCTTGAGGAGATCTAAGACACCCTAGGGTTGGCAGCCATATTAGAACTCAAATGGGGAGATGCCAGTGAAGGCCAAGGGAACTTCACGCACTGCAAACAGAAGAAAAGGGAGAAGATCATCACAAGCTCTCTTTTCCGAGTCAACAAACTTCCTTAACAAACTCTTTAGAGTTAAGTTAAATATTTCTACAAATCTGTTGAGTGAATGGAAGACTGATGTCCGAACTGTCTTGACCTCTAGTAACTTTAAGACATCCTGCATCAGTTAGCAATAAAACTTGTCTTTTGGTCTCTCAACATAACCTATGAAGTCTTACGTGTGAGAAAACTCCAACAACTTGTTAGCTACCTCCTTAGCGGTTACTGTCCTCACGGGGAATGCCTCAGGGTACTTTGTTGCTAGTCGACTATCACCAGAATAAACCTGTGCCCCTTCATAGAGGATTCTAGAGGTCCTAGCAGGTCTATCCTCTCAAAAGGGACTTAGACAAGGGTAGAGGAACCAAGGGCTGGTTAGCTGGCATTCATTACATGCCGCACATAATTTGGCAGTATCATTATGCATCCCTGTTCTGGCCAATAGAACCGAGATTAAATATAGTCCATGTTTTTTTTTTCTAGCGAGATGACCACACCAAGAGACAGTTACATAGTTACAGTTACATAGTTACATTGGAGATGAGGTTGAAAAAGTACATACAGAACGTCCATCAAGTTCAAATTATGCTCAATTTAGACAAAAGATACTTTATCCTATATTTGTACATACAGTATATTGATCCAGGGAAAGGCAAATGAAAAACACCAGTGAAATCATCTAATGATATCTCATAGGGGAAAATGTAATTACTTCCTGACTCCAAATATCAGATTACTTCCGGGATCAATATCCTTCCAATGTTTTTTTTTTTTATATATATTTGTGTATACATTTCCTATCTAGAAAGATATCCAACCTTTTTTGGAAGATATCTATTGTATTTTCCATAATAGTCTCCATGGGTAATGAATTTCACATTTTAAGTACCCATACTGTAAAGAACCCTTTCTTTTGTTGCTTGTGAAATCTTCTTTTCTCCAACCTTAAGGGATGACACAGTGTTGTTTGTACTGTCCTTGAGATAAATAGTTATTTTGAAAGCTTCTTGTATTGTCCCCAAATATATTTGTATATAGTTATCATATCCCCTCTTAGACACCTTGTGACGGAGCGGCCTTGTCAGTATGGTCAGAAAAGAGCTTACACCACTTTCTTGCAATGAAAAGTACTTTATTTCCCTTACCAGGGAAGCAGGTTATAGTTGAACAGAGAATAAAGCAATGAAAGTAAATGGCATACTTTTACTTGCAGAAAGTAAACGTCTGCAACAAAAACAATAGTCCTTTGTTCCAGGTACACAACAGCGAGTTCAGGCTCTCCCCTCAGCCAGACTCTCTGCAACCTGTTTCCTCACAGGTTGAGAGCAAAATGACAGCCTCTGAAGAAATCTGCTGTCTTCCTTTTAAACCTCCCCTTTACAATCAGCTAGCAAACCTGCCAGTTAGGGCATGCTTCTTTTGGTCTGCAAAGTGAGAGAGTTTTTTTTAACCTCTTGTATACTCCTTCACACACCTCCATTCTAATGTAAACAAATCAAATTTAGACAGTCTCTCCTTGTAAATCAGTTTGTCCATCCCCTTTATTAATTTGGTGGCTCTTTTCTGTGCTTTTTATAGTTCCATAATGTCTTTTCTATTAAGTGATGGGCATAACTATACTCCATATTCAAGGTGGGGTCTTACTATTGCTTTATAAAGGTACATAATTATGTTTGCTTCCCTTTCATCCATTGCCCGTTTAAAGCAAGATAACATCTTGTTTCTTTTGCAGCAACTGCATGACTTTGGGCACTATTGCTAAGCCTGCTGTCTTCAAGTACTCCATCAAAGATCCCCCTAATGTATCCCCATTTGATTTGTAACTTGCTTGTTTATTCTTGTTTCCCAAATAAATAACCGTGGATTTATCTGTATGATGCCCTCTTTCCCCCTGGCTAAAGAGACTACCGGTACTGCCATTACCTGTTGGCTCACAGAAGGCCTAAGCCTCTGCCTCCGGGAGCCTGGGATGATATATCGATCGCCTCAGTGTAGCACCTCCACCTGTGAGGGATCCCAGTGTAGTTGGAGGAGCCCTTCACAAGGAACCAATCATAATTGTGAACATACACAGTGTATAATAGCAACCTTTACTGAACATATATCACAGTACCCTGTACCACACATTATATATATGACACGACATACAGTATACCAATGGAGTGTCACCAAATTACATAGGGTGCCAGGCACCAATACCTGATGTCTTTCTCCCAAGGTCAGGCCCACCCATAAGTGTTAGAGATAGCGCTATCCTGTGAAGTGTTGGTGCACTTAGTTGGGTACCTGCCGAGTACTCCAATACTCGGTATGGCCAACTTAGCGATGGGGGATCCGCTGATCCAGTGATGCCCCAGACCACAGGCCGCAATCACCAGGTAGTATCTTCACTGATGCCCATTACTATCAGGCTACTGGGGAATGTCCTTATCTGGCGCCTTTCCCTGAAGCAGCCACAACTTAAATGTGAGTGGGGCCGATTTGGGACCTAAGGGGATTCTCTGGCCTAGTCTGAGTGCCACTGACACTCAGACCCTATCTTCCCCTTGTCTGTCCTGGCTCCAGTGCTCTGAGAATCGTGCTCTGAGCGTGCCAAATGTAGCCAAATATGCTCTGAACATCCTAACAGCCCTATTGGCTAACTTTGTGTCTGGCTGCCCCAGTGGATCCTGGGATATGTAGTTCCCCTGTGGAGTACTTTCTGTAATGGCCGCAGCTGTGTATCAGCCTCTGCGCATGCGCAATGCGTCTCCTACGCCGGTGCCAGTCCGAAAATGGCGCAACCGCTAGCCGGGTGTGCCGCGGAGCCTCCGGAGCACCGGAGCGCTCCCTGCTGATCGCCCCCACCTCTCTGCCTAGCTGCCAGGTCTGCCTCTGACTCTGGCGGCCACCGCGCTAACCGTCATGCTGCAGGAGGTAAGGGGACACATGGTGGACCATGGCTACATGTATAACATGTATAAACCTCATCTGCCTTTTACCTGCCCAAGATTCCAGTCTATCCAAGTCCTGAAGAGAAATTACATCCTGCTCTGATTCTACTACCTTACACAATTTAGTGTCATCAGCAAAGATGGAAACTTTGAACTCTATGCCAACCTCAAGGTCAATAATAAACAATTTAAAAGCAGGGCTCCCAGTACCGATCCTTTAGGTACTCCATTCACAACATGAAAAATGTACATTTATGACAACTCTCTGTTGTCTATCCTTCAACCAGTTTTCAATCCAGGTGCATATATTTTTACCGAGTCCAATTTGCTTTATTTTGTACACTAACCTCTTGTGTGGAACCATATAAAAAGTGTTTGCAAAATCAAAGTAGACCACATGAACTGCATTACCCTGGTCTAAATTCCTACTTACCTCCACAATTAAACTAATACGGTTAGTTTGGCACGACCTATCCATCATAAATCCATACTGACTATTACTAATAATTTTCTTTTACATTAGGTCATCCTGAATATTATCCCATATTACACCTTCAAGTAGCTAACCCACAATTGATGTCAGGCTTACATGTCTGTAATTCCCCGGTTGTGTTCTATCTTCCTTATTAAATATAGGCACCACATCTGCTTTATGCCAATCGTGTGGTACTGAGTCTGTGGAAATGTAGTACTTGAATATTAAATGTAATGGGTTGGCTATTACTGAACTTAACTCTTTAAGAACTCTTGGATGTATGCCATTGGGGCCAGGTGCCTTATTTACTTTAATTTTTTCAAGCCGCTTATGAACTTCTTCCTCAGTTAACCAATTGTTCATTAATATGGAGGTTGTGCTTCCTCCTGTGGCACTACTATTTAAATTGATTCTTCCCTGGTAAACACAGAGGCAAAGAATTTGTTTAATACCTCTGCTTTTTCCTTATCTCCAATAATCTGCCATCGGGCCAGATGTCTTATTTAATTTGGAGGTTACAAGAGAGGTTGAAAAAGTTAGAGAAAAACGTTCTGAATTGCAGTAAGATTTCTGGAGATGGAGCTGACTGCACCGACACACTTTATTCGAGCAAATACCCAGTATGTACCTGGCAGATACCTGGAATGCGCCGCTCCTCACCTCGGACAAGCCCCGTTCCGTTTGCCTTCCCAGCCTGGGTTCATGCCTGGCTGACGGGCGGCTGATCTGTTAAATGATAATGATTAGGATTTAATAGGCTGCAATGCTTCGCGTGTCTACCAGATGGCATAAATTCATGAATTGTAATGCAGTGTATATATATATACTGTGCAGTATTGCAGCCAGCGGGAATAAAGTGCTTCAATCCCTGCCTGGAAAATAACCCAATGCACTCGGGCAGAAAACAGTCACAAACCTCAATACACCCGGGTATACCCGAATTCGTGGGACTAGCCGAGCTCGAATAAAGTGTGTCGCCAGTGTGACATTCCATTGGGAGCAGGAAAGTGGGAGAGGACTCAGGATTGTGGATTTCCCAGAGGGGGATATCTAGGAATTTCAGCACCAGTCTTTTCAAGTCATTGCATAAAATTAGTGAATAATTTCTTCTTTTTTTTTACTGTAGATCGATGCCCGATAAAATTAACTAATGCCCTATAATGAAGCTAGCCCAGAATGCTGTGGCCAGGTCCCCCTGTGTCCCCTTGTCCCCTTAACTCTGGCTGTGGCTGCAACTGGCAGCGGAGGCTGGGGAGAGAGGGGAGGTGCGCAGGTGCATCTGGTGGGTCCAGTGGAAAAAAAGGTGATAGTGCGCAGCTAATAACTAGTGAACAAC